>JAJMFT010000016.1:0-211104 GCA_030574895.1 Yamadazyma insectorum
ATTCAAGACCATCACCCTCCAGAAACTTTAACAGATAAGCCTACTGAAGCTAATGATAAGAAGATTAAGTCTAATATGATTTATTGAGACCAGAGACAGAAAGAAATAAGACTGCTGGATTAAGGGGGGGTGTTGAGATCTACTTTTTGTATATCTCTCTAATTTCCTAATCCAGCTCGCACAGATGTCCTTGACAGCTCTAAGACAATTGAGCCGGACACGACTTTGCAAAGCAGTATCATATTTAAATGATATACGCTAATACTTGGCTATTACTTTCGTCGTCAATGATTGAATACGTTCCGTTGTTTACAAGACACGTAAGATATTGTCCATATTAGGAAACAAAGAATGACGAAGATTCTAGGTTGTAAATACAAACTAGCTCGTCTATTCAATTAACTTAACTTAAATAGAGATAGATTCCTTCTAAGAAAACAACGAAGTTAATTTAACAAATACTTAACTACTCAAATATACACTCACAATTCTGAATAAACATGATTGAAGTTAAAAGTCTTGAGCTATTAGCTCAACAAAACTGAATATATAACACTGGCATTTCGTTGAACAGCCTTGGTGGAGGCTTTTGCTACCAACAGTTTGTCTGGGTTGAAACCTTGCATCTCGCATAGTGCTTTCAAATCATCCTTTAACTGGTCATCTTTAGCTGGAGGTGAGGCGCAAAACAGTTTGCTATAGTCTGAAACAATATCAGGGCAGTTAAAAAAAGCTATGAATACTGCTTAAGTGTTGTATAGCCGAAACAAATTTCTGTGAGTGAATGACCAATAAAAAAGCATATTTGGATCCAAATCCAAACCCAACAGCACCACAGAACTGATGGCTGATTTCCGATATGTTTGTGAAGGGTGAAAGTGTCTATTTGGTTTTTGAGTTGACTAATTTATGTAAAGAGCATTAATGAATATTGACTATTTTCAAGCAAAAGTGTGGTACCTTTATAGCCAGTTCTATCAGATTTCTCCTGAGAAGGTCTATAGTCAACCCTGTTTGAAGCCTTCTGGGTAAATGTCTGTTATTGGTCGTGTGCCGTCAATAAAGTTGCTCTTAAAAGTTTGCAGCAGCAGGTGTGAAGAGAGAGCTAGACTAGTCAAGTTAGGAGAGTATAGATAGAGCTGTGTAGCTTTTAGCAGTTTACTATCCAAAAAATTGGACCTTGAGAGGAGACAAATTGAAAACCGTGACTTATTCGGAATATTAGTGGTGGCCATTCCAAAAATATCGCACCGTCTCTTTAGATAAACAGACTCGAGTATGTTAGATGATGATATTAAGAACGAAATGTGTTTGAATTGTGAGAGCAAAATCTTTTATCCTCATACGATTGTTCGATTAGAAAGTCATGCTGATTTCTATGACTGGCATGAACAATTTGTGACAGTTCTCAATGTGTTTGCGTTCACGGGGGCCGTGGACTGTCTTGCATACCTTGATGTAGGTCCTTCTCATTATTTTTCAAAAGTTACAGAGGAATTTCAGCTTCCTCCTGAGGAACAAGGTGGCTTCTTGAGCCATGTGAACGACATCACCGAAAAGGTCCTCGGCGATACTGTTACATCAGAGGCGATGAGTGATATTCGATCAACCGAATTGAATTCTTGGCAGGTATATCAAGCCCTTGTACAAAAATATGGCCGTCCTTCCGTAAAAAGATGGTATCTCAATATTCAAACTTATAGAGAAGAGCTTGCCGCTGCCGACACATGGCCCAGCAAAACCAGGACCTTTATTAAGATACTAAAGTACAGTGATCTTTACGATCGTAATCTCCTGGGCAAAGCTATGATTGTGATTTCCCTTTTTATTTTGGGAGAAGTGGGTGATAAATGGTTTCAAAATTTACCGTCTCACCTTGCCGCCGATGACACCGATGACATCTTCAAAACATGGAAAGACACTTTCAGATCATTTAGAGAATATGGTCCACCAATTACATCTTCTGATCCCGTTTCGATGTTAGCTACCAATGCTACCATTGAACGTTCTTATTCAGCCTCTCTGATGACCCTCGATGATGAAGTCCGTCAGCACTACCGCTCCCATCTTAAGACCGGTGACATCTGTACCAAATGCTATGGATATGGTCACCAGAGCTTCCAATGTGCCTCTTCGCATGCGTATAGTATGGAAGGACAAATCAAAAATGACCAGTTACCCAATAGATAATCATTCATGCTACCTTTAATATGTCCTACAATTGTATAGGCACAAGAACCAAGATATTTGGAATAAAGTAAATCGGCCTCGCATAGCAAACGATTTTGGACCTTTTTTGTTGATATTGCGGACCCTTAAGTACATGTGAATGTCTGAATGCCAGAAACCTGGTGAAGGATACTTGATAGTAACTAATTCCTGCTGGTCTCGTTATCTGGTTGGCCTTCTAGAGCCCATATATTTATACAGATGGCATTCGGCTCTTCAGATAATCAAGTATATCAATACACATCTTCCACCCCTTATGACATATTGACCCAGCCGCTTACAGAAGAAAAGAGTTTATATTCTCCGTTGAAATGAATTTATTGTTTGCTTTTTGTTCACGTAACCAGTGGACATCCATTAATACCATTAGTTTAGGAAATTTGGAACAGAAAAGCATTCATAACCTTATTAATACTTTTCCAATCTGATTTCAGTGGTGTTTTGAGTGGTATTTCTTTGGTTCTCTTAGATGAGACCTTCTACTTATCCCTATTCAATTTGATATTCTTCATTCTATATTTTCCTAATTTTGCGAAAATTACAAATTTGCAACCATTTAGAAACAGACATATCATATACTTTCTTTACATAAATTACAAGATTCCGTATACATAAAAATGGACATGTCGAGTATTCCCAAACAACCTAAATGATTAAAATAGTCCACATAATCTACATATCTTTTTAATCACGTATTGATTCGGATATACTTTCAATATTTTACAGTGGCACAATTTTTTGCAGATTAAACGACAATTAAGTCCAGGAGTTCAGGGAAATAATATAGAGATAGTCTTTCGGTCATTGAATTCTATGCATTACTACTTACAATTTAGAATCATTACTGGGGTTGGCGATTTTGGTGATCAACTTACCATTTTTCTTTTCACCATTAAACAACTTGTTGTATACAACGGCAATCTTTTCGAAATCTTTTGGTTTTTCACTCAAGTCGATCAAGGTTATACTGTCGTCAGTAACTTTGATCTTACCTTCTTTATACCAGCCTAATATATCAGTAACAGCCTTTTGAGCATTTGCCATGAAATCCAAAATGATGAAACCATAAACATTAAGTCTTCTGGTAGTGATCAAACCCCAACCGTTGACAGCTGATCCAGCTTTATCATTATAACCTGCGACGGAACCACAAGCAATAACTTTACCATGTTGCTTCGTTAATAATAACATCATATCCAAGATTTTACCTCCAACACCATCAAAGAAAACATCACATTCTTTGTCTTCTCCTAAAGCCTTTTTCATGTTGACGAAAAGATTTGGGTCTCTGTAGTCAACACACTCATCAGCACCAATAGACTTAACGTAGTCACACTTTTCTTTGCCACCTGCAATACCAATAACTTTCTTACAGCCGACTACATTTTTAGCAATTTGAACAACCATGGAACCAGTTGCACCAGCAGCTGCAGATACCACCAAAACATCTGAAGCTTTAATTTTTGCCACTTCTAACATACCGAAGTAAGCAGTTAATCCAGTCATTCCAACAAAATCCAAGAATGCAGTTAATGGTAAACCAAGAGGAGGAACTTTGTTGAAAACAGCAGCTTTTGGTAAGACAGCGTACTGATTCCATCCTGACATACAACTGACAATATCCCCTTTAGTATAGTCAGCAACCTTGGATTCAACAACTTCAGCTAAACCAATAGATCTCATATTGTCACCTTCTCTAACTGGATCAACGTACATGGACTCTTTTGGGATTCCTTTTTGAATCCAGGCCCTTTGACTTGGATCATTGGACAAATACAAGGTCTTGACTAAAATTTCTCCATCTTTGATTTCATCAATTTTGATATCTCTAATTTCAAAAGTGGAGTTAGGACTAGTAAGATCTAATTCAACATCTTTTGTTGGAGCGTTTTTTAAGAAATATCCTCTAGATTCGTAAACCATTTTTGTGTTATAAAATTTGTTAAAAAAACGGTCTTTGCTGGCTATATATATATGTTTCAACCTCAACCGTTAGTGAGGCACTGAGGTGAAATTAGTGCCGTCGGCTTTAAAAAATAATAGAAAATTGCGGAGTTTTAAAGAATATAATTGCTACAACTGGGGAAAATGTTAATGTAAAGAGAAGGTGCAAGTTTATCAGTTTTAACATCTTATTTATCCTTTTTTTTGGGAGTTTTGTCCGAATAAAATCTAAAATTGACCACGATTCAATTGCCAGTTTAGGAAATAAACGGCTTTTTTGTTCGGTAGAAATTTCTGACGGGTTCTAAGTTTTTCCAGTTATTAGGCTTCTTTGCAGATATTTCTTTTTAAATAAACCGTTATTAATAAGCGAAGGGGTCTTCTACCGCACAAAGTACGCTCAAAAGCCGGATTACGTTATTATTATTTATATTCATGATTTGATTGTGATCAAACTAGAACTATATAAGACTACTAACTTATAATTTTTGCATAGCAGCGACATCAGTAGATTGAACGTGATCTTCATCTTCTTCAATTTCGGTTTGTAAGTCCATTAAAGAAACTTTTTCATCTTCAACGACACAGTTGATTTGTAATTTCTTGATACCGAAACCAACTGGGATCCATTGGTGAGCACCCCAAACTAAACCGTCTTTTTCGACAGCTTTAACGTTAGCTAATAATTGGTCTAAGTCAGTTTCATCATCCCATGGTTTGACATCTAAAGTAACAATAGATTTGGCAGCTGGTTTAGGACCTTTAGCAGCTTTTTTAGCAGCATATTGAGCTAATCTTTCTTGCTTAAGTTTTTCAGCAGCTTCATCAACTTCATCATCATCAGAACCGAATAAATCAACATCATCGTCATCTTCTTCTTCTTCAACAGCAGCAGCTTTTGGAGTAGTACCTTCTGGTAAAGTTTCGAATTTACCAGCAAAAGAGTAGATGTGGTTTAACCATTTGGTCAATTGTGGGTATTCCTTTTGGAAAGTCTTGTAGACGGTAACATCAGCTTGAGTAGCATTTGAACTATATTGTTAGTACTTGATAAATTTTAACAGAAAGTTTCAATCAAAGTAATGGTTAATGAATCAGATAATTTATTTAAATCTTCTTTGTCACTCATTCGGTGGGTCTTAAGCACCTCATAAACACGGACCAAAGATCATGATCATCATTTAATAATTGAATAGGACTAGTGAACTATGCAAATAACTCAACCCTCGTGGTAATAATAAAGACAACGGTTCACTTTAAATTGAACTTTCAAACTTCCAATTGGTTAATTGAAACATACCCATCAATGTAAGATTTGTCAGCTAAGAATTGTTCTAAAGCTTTGATACTTTCAACTTTGGAGAAATCAGAAAAAGACATTTTATAAAACTTGGTCTTAAGGAAAAAAAACTGAGTTAAAATTTTTCAGCGATTTGTCCCAACGAGGATCGATGAAGTATGAAAAATACGCGTGATAGGGCTAGATAAGGGTATATTACAGACCATATACATACATAAATGGGAAAAGGTTGGAACCATAAGCTAAGCAAAACTTGGGCAAATGTGTGTGTTTCGGTTCTACACATCCTTGAATTTCCATTGGCTACATTCAAATGAGGCGTAACATCTAAATTCGTTACTCAAACCATTTTTATGCTCGGGTAAGAAGCTTGTTGTCTGGCATTCTGGGTAAGTCTCCTTCATGATGTCTCTCATTCTCTCTCCGGTAGAAGAAATAAGCTTGAATTGATCATCCCCTGACTTAGTCTTTAGACTTTTATCTTTAACAAGCATGTTTCTAGCAGCAATAGACGATTTCTTTTGACACTGTTCTTCCAAGAATGGTGGATCAATTAATAACCTGTGGCATTTGTTTCTTAAAATATCTGGGATATCATCTGGCTTATTGTAGTCATATTGGAAAAACTTGTCTTTTGCTAGCACTTTAAATCTATTGTCAAACTCTAATAAATAAATGTTATCCGTCGTGATTTCAGATTCTGGTAGATTTAAGATGGCAGCATAAACTGCAGGTGCACTAGCAATGACAATCACAGTAGTTTCATCGGCACCTTCCAATAAACTTCTGGCTAAAGTCTTGGATGTTTCATCAGTGTACCAGAATTGTGACAATTGCCAGTCTTCTTGAAATAGATCAATGGTCATCTCTTGTTTCTTTTTCTCGTCAAACTGTTCTTCTGACTTTTCATATAACTTTTCGAAAGCTTCTAATCTTTCTTTCTCTTCGCTCTGGAACAGCTGTAAAGCCGCAAGTGCATGACTTGACAAGGTCAAAGGTTCATCATCCGAGTCCATATTGATGAAATTTTTTATAGCTGCGAAATGCTACAAGTGAAAAGGGACCAGATTGAAATGCTTATATTGTGAAAATTGGACAAACAAGCAAAAACGGCCTTGAACACTTCAATTAGACACGTCTTACGATTATTTCTAGCTTTTCCGTAAAAAATTGTGTTGTTTCACTTCCCCCACCTATTGGCGTCCTTCGCACTAAAGAGCTTATCTTAAATATACAAATTAAATGACATTCAATTGTACCCCTAGTGACCTTATAAGTTTTATACTACGGGAATCAGCGTTCTCAGGTACTTCAGGGATATCATTGAATGAGTTGTGGAGTATCTGTGGAAGAAAATTGGAGTCTGATGACCTTGATTCTTTCAGTAAACAAATAATTTGGAAGTGGTTATTCTACAATAACAACAGAAATATTCGTGAAGCATTATTTATATGGCACAATGATAAACCAGTCGAGCCTATTGAGGACTATGAGCAGTTTGTCGCCTCAAAGATCAATGTTCAGAACATCCGTATCTATCCTAGTTCGGAGACTCAGTGGAAATTCTTAACGGGCTTGGAGCATAGTAAGAAAATAAGGACTCAACTAGGCGAATTCCCATTCCAATTGTTGTGTGAAATTGCGAAAGGAGGTGCAGGTGGTGTCTATACTAGTGACTTAGGGAAAATTACGGGCCAAGATCCACGGTCAATTCCTACTAGATTGAAGAAACTTGAAGAAATGAATTTGATTCAGAGTAAGAAAGCGTATAACTCCCTTAACAAACAACATACAAATTTGAGCATCCACAAGGTATTTATTGAAGGTGATGTCAGTACAAGTGCTCTATCTTTTGGAGAAGACTTGAATCAGTCAAGGGATGTTCAAAAGCTAAAAGAAATTATAGTACAGAAGGTAAAAATAGCACCAAATGGTTTAAGAGCTTTGGCTGATTTGAAACTAGAGCTCCATTTGGGAAACAACAGATCTGTCTCCAAGTTCTTCAGGGGAATTGTTGAAGCACTCTGTAAAAAAGGATACTTGGAAAAAGTTATGGTGAAAATGGACACTAGCAAGGAAGATGGACAGAAGGAACAAGAACCGGAATTAAGGCAAGCAACGCCTGTAAAGCAAGAAATCGAGGTACCCGGTGGCTTAAGTACTGAAGTAACAGACGAAAAGGACAAGAAAGATAGTATTTCGATGATATATTGTATTAAGTTTATTAAGGATCCTCCATCAAACGATGAGCTTTTTGACGTTGAAAATTTGGAACCTACTGAAGATGATGACCAGGGATCATCTGTTGTTGAAGTACCAACACAAAATGATATATTTCCTTTGTCAACGCAAATCTACGAACACATTTGCCAAAGTGGGCCAGGACCAAGCTCTATGGACTTGATGAAATCCCTCACAGGGGCAACAGATCATAGACCACATTTGAGATTTCTTGAAAGTTTGACTACTTACGTCGATGAAAACAAGAAACTCAAAAAGCTCCAAAAAATTGCTTCTTTTCCGTATGATGGAATTTCGATCACCAGAACTTATGATTTTGAAGGTAAATTCAAGTTTTATAGATATTATGGTGACAAAAGCGACAAAATTGTTGACAAGTCGGAAGAAAAGACTGCCAAAGGAGGACTGGATTTGAAAAAATTGAATAAGAAACTATATTCTTCCATCGGAAAAATCAAGAGAACTCCTTTAAGCACGAAGAAAAGAAAAGCAGAAGGAATCTCACAGCCTAACAAAGTGAGAAAGCTAGGATTGGATGGTCTCATTGATGAAGTAGAAACACCACCTCCTAAACCAAGAACACCAGTTCTACCATCAAAACATCAGACTATTGATTCTTTTACGGCCAGTAAAAAGGATAGAGCATCTCCAACTCCAACAATAAGTTCTCTCAAGGCTACAAAGAGAAGGGATATGTTGATGGAATTGATTAAAGAAGCGGGGGGTGTCGTATATACTTCAGCTAATCTTCTCAGGGCTTTGGATGAAAAATTGGAGGGAAATACCGCTACTGATATGAAGACTTTGGTAAGAGATATTGCGTTTCTAGTACATACCAATATTTTGGAATCAAGAGATATTCAAACGGTTAGAACGGGTCAGACCATTACAAGAAAGCTTCTCATAATTGCTGACCCCATTATGAGACCATCGGATGAAAAAATCGCAGAAGTTAGAGCAGAGTGTGAAGCAGATGACAGTAAACGGTATGAGCCACCAACCCCCGATAGGAGAATTATAGAAGCAGATGTGACATTGTACTACCAAAAACCCAAGAAAACAAAGAAAAGATTGGAAAATCTTTCTGGCTCCAGACGCTCTTCTAAGAAATCATCTGTTAAAACAGAAAATAAGACAGACGGAGATAATTCAGATCCATTATCAGCCATAGCTAAAGGAAATTATAAGAGTAGGAAAGCTAACAAAAAGAAGAATGGATCAAGCCAAGAACTGTCTTCGACAGCTACAGGAGCTGGAAGAAGAAAGGCACAAAATATGACCCCAAAAGATGCCGCCAGCTTATTCAAATTAGTGGTTATTTCGAGAGCTTTCCGTAAACTGATTGACTTCAGCGTTCTTTCGACTTTGTTTGAAGGATTCGGAGGCAGGGAACTCAGACAGAATTGGACGTTAGTAAGAAAGCGTAATGGTGGTTCACCTTCGGTTCTCCGTGCAGTAGAGAAATTTGAATTAGTAGTGAGACAACTGGTAGAGGATGGATCAATTGAATTGAGCGATCTACAGGAGCCAATAGACTTCAAATTCTTCTTAGATTTGTGGGAAAATTCTGACAGTTTCACAGCCAAGGAGAACTCGAGGAGTCTTCTCTACAATCTGAAGGATAACTATAACCATTATGATATTGTGGAAACCGCTGAGTCCAAACACCTTTTGTATGAACAGATCGGTGATGTTTCTATGAAACAAAAGGAGTTGATATTGTCTAATTCATGTTTTTATGAGAATGAAAAGCAGAGCTTGGAGGTGGACAAAGAAATGGATAGGATAAAGACAGCATTGAGAGCTATTTGTTTAACGGACAGAGAGAATTTCAATTCGGCCACAGTTTCGAAAGTTCTTTCGCTGTATGGTGATGAAAAAGTTCAAGCTATCGCAAGGGTTATGGTGGATGAAAAAGAATTGACTTATAATCAAGAAGATGAAGTGAAGTTTTCTTTGACTGAAAGATTTGACAATGCTTTAGTTTCTATTGATCTAGTACCCGCATACTTCAAAGCCGCCTCAAGGCTAAATGAACACTTAATGTTATTGGCAAATGATCACAAAGGAGTTGCACTTTCTCAAGGAATTGCTAGTGGCCATATGATATGCTTATTAAATGCTGTAGCTGACTCACAGGTGGAACTAATTCACATCAACAAGGACTATTCCTTCACAGGGTATGAGTCCAGATTGATAGACAAGGCCATGCTCGACAGTGATATTGTGGTAGCTGGTGGAGAAAACTTACAGTCCCTTCCAGATAAACTAAAGAAAGTTCCCGTTCCCACAGGTAAAGTATGCGCCCACGCATGGATTGACATTACAGGAAATATCAAAGTCGAATTATGGACCAAGATCATAGTGTCAGTGTTGTGGCATGTGGTGTTTAGACCAGGTGTTCAAAAAATAGATATTTGGTATAGGTTTAAAGCTACTTTGACAATGGAAGATATGGAAAGTGTCTTGGATTGGTTGATTCAAAGTAATTGTTTGGTACTGGGAAGCAATGACGACTATTGGGCCCATGACAAATGGTTCTCAATTACTGGGTAACATGTAGTGTATTTTAGTGTAATTTAAACAGACTATGTTCAAACTCTTACTAGGCACACAGAGAGGTGGTGCCGCGATAAGAGAATCTACCGCGAAGGTCTCCCCATTACCAGGTGCGAAGTTTTCTTCTCGATCTCATCTCATCAAATTTTTTATATACACATCATGGGACTCGGAGGAACAAAGGTGAAACAAAGATTTGGACTTGATCCAAGAAACACAAAATGGTCAAATGACACAGACAGATTTGGCCACAAGCATTTGGAAAAATACGGATGGACACCAGGGAAGGGTTTAGGATTGGTGGGGCATGCCGTAACCAGCCATGTAAAGGTTTCAATAAAGGACGACACTTTGGGATTGGGAGCCAAATTGAAGAAGAAAAACAAAGATAGTCTAGAAGATGAAGATTCTCATGGATTAGATGCATTTCAAAGAATACTTGGAAGATTAAATGGAAGGGAAGACAAGATTGACCAAGAGTTGGAGAGGAGAAGAAAGGAGAAGATCATCAATGGTAAACTAGGTATACAGTTTGTGAAGGGAGACGTTCTTAAAAGCACATGGGATGCAGAAGAAAAGAAGTTTGTTGGGGACTTGGAGAAGAAAAGAGTGCTGGATGGAGAAGAAAGTGAGTCTAAACGTAGCAAGAAGGAAAAGAAGGAAAAGAAAGATAAGAAAGAGAAGAAAGAGAAGAAAGAGAAGAAAGAAAAGAAGGAAAAGTCAACCAAAAAGGAGAAGAAGGAGAAGTCAACCAAGAAGGACAAGAAGGAAAAGAAGGACAAGGTTAAGAAGGACAAGAAGGATAAAAAAGACAAGAAGGAAAAGAGAGAGAAATTAGCCAAAGATTTGACCAAAAAGATCGAATCACTTCCACTGGAACAAATACAAGCTCTAACCCACAAACCTATAGCCACAAGATTATCCGCCCGCTCAAAATACATTAAACAAAAGAGAGCATCAGTAATGGATCCAAAATTACTAAATGAAATATTCATGGGCACCAAATGAGATATGAAAACCGTAGCATTAAATACAAGAACTAATATATATTGTCTAATCAAACAAAATGAAAGTAAGACCACCCACAAAAGAGGTAGTTCCAATTGTCAAACCAATCAAGTGTCCAACAGACCATTGGTTAAGAGAAGAAGCTCCAGATTTCTTACTTGATTCTGAGTCAGAAGTACCAGAAGATCCACTACTGGAATCTGAACCACTTCCACTGCTTCCACCGGTGGATTTGGATGATTTGGATGAACAGGTAGCATCTGTCTTAGCATTCTTGTTAAGGGAAGCAGATCCCTTGAAATCACAAGCGGAAGAGTCTTCCTTTTGGTCCTTGTAGTATTTGTTCAAAAGGTAGGACAACTTATCCTTGTCGGAACAGAAAGAGTAGTCACCATACTTTCCTTTAGAACCATCAGCACTGATATCAGAACAGTCAATTTCGTCACAAACAACACCATATAAGTCACCATAATCATCTTCATCAACATCATCAGCCACAACACACTGTAAGGTTTTAGACATACAGTCACATACGTCTTTATCTGGAGTTGGTGGTAACTTTGTTGCAGCTTTCCAAGTAGCAGCAGATGTAGGACAATCTAAAGTAGCAGCGGAGTCGGTAGCATCCGAAGATTTGGCTAAAGAAGGAGTGATATTGTTCATTTCCTTTGAGTAGTAGGAGAAATCTTTTAATGTACTGACATCATCACCTTTAACCGAAACCAAACCGTAGTGATTCTCTTCTTCGAAATACATATAGACAATACCTCCAGACCAAACATCAGTCATTTCGTCACCATAAATAGTACCTATTTCGGTGAATTTTCTTGGTGGGTCTGCATTACAACCATATTCTGAGAAGAAAACTGGGATTGTCAAATTCTTGTATTCTTCAGTTCTAGCTTCATAACCAGAGCTCTTGAAAGAAGAGTCTCCACACCATTCGTACATGTTGATACCGAAGAAATCAGCTCTTTCATCGGTTTCTCCACAAGCAAAGTAATCAGCTATAGCCACTCTAATGTCTTCATCATCATTAGAAGAATATCCGACAGGAATAGTTCTATAGTTTTTATCCGAGATATACTTTTTAGTGTCTCTGACGGCAGCTTTTACAAAAGCAGAAGCATCTGTATTACTTTTATTATTACTGACTTCATTACCAGCAAAGAATCCCAACACATTGGTGTAGTTGGAGAATGAATCAACAACTTTGGTGTATCTTTCATATAAATCGAGGTTCCATTCAGGTGAGTTTCTGTTAATTGATAAATCTGGCTCAGACAAATCAGCAATGATATAAATACCAGCATCATTGAATGTAGTCATACAGTCAGTGTGATCTAAAGTAGTATTGATGGCATAAACTCTCAAAACATTGGTGTTTGATTCTTGGAAATATTTAGCATCTCTTTTACAAGCATCACCATCAGCTAATGGATCAGTAATTGAAGTAGAACCATCATCTGAAAGGTTTTGAGGATTTTGTTGATAAGCAATACCCCTAATTAAGAATTGACTTCCATTATTAGAATAGTAAAATTTGTTACCAACAACTTCAATTTCGGGTAAATCTTCTGCTACAACGACATTGAAGATGCTCAAAAGGCATAAAAATATAGCGAGTGTATAATTTTTGAACATAATCGAGGATTAAACTGGCCAAAAAAATGGCGGAATACTTTGCCTTTATATTCACACTAGTATTGGAATTTACACTATGGTCTTGATCTCATGCAAAACACGATTTTTAATCTACACAACTGTTTTTATTAACCTAAATTATTGTATACAAAAATGTAGGCTATAATTAGCTATAATGGCCAATAAAGTTTGAGTAATACCAATTATTTTGATCTCTGACTAAAAACCTATTCAGAATGGGTGCAAAGGCTTACAACTAAAGCCTGCACAAGCCGCTTTTTTGGACGTAGAAAATCGTTCTCACACAGGATCGGACAGCGGTTTTTACTCCATTGGGCTACAGTTGCTCCCCTTTATGCACCAGATGAAATATAAATAGTAGCCGGCACAGAATATGCAGGTACCTGCTCGAGACCATGAGGCGATGTTCTTTTGAAATTTGGTGGTCCAGTTGCTTTGACGAAGGCGCTAGACGAGTATGTTAGACGATTGGCAGATGCTAGAATCTGTGTTTGTTTAGAACACAAATGGACGGCGCTGTGAATTGAGCGATTCAGTTGTTATATTGACAGGCCAAGGTTTGTTGACAGGACTGTGACAGGCCAAGACGCGTGCCAAGGGCCTCACCGGTGGATATACGGTGGTGATTGATCTTGGCTCATCAGGAGAGCTGGATAAGGGAGTGGGATGCAGATGGCATTTACGAAGCTAAAAGCCTAGGAGATTAAGTGTAAGAATTGATGAGTTCACAGAATAGAATGTGATAATGAATAGTGTGTTTGGTAATTCCGACTCTACCTGACGTGTCAGACCAGTGTCAGTGGGTATAAATCTTGGGATTTGTTACTAGGGAGCCAAAAATCTGCATCTCTGTAATAGTAGCCTTGAAAGTCCACATTCAACACGAATTGGTACACTTCTTAGGTTGTTTTGTATAAATTACCTGTTTACACATGATTTGTACTTCTCTAGATAATGTCTCTTCCATAAATGGACCTTCTAAACGACTACCAAATCATTTGAGAGCTTCTAATGGGAATTTACCAAAGGTAAAATATATTATCCTTCGCTTACCCAGGACACAACTAATACCTATATCAGATTTAAACTCTACAAACATGAACTATGCACATACCCAGATCTAGCATGTCGTGTAATAGCTGAATTACACGATTTATTGGTTGAGCGGAGCACGGTATTTTGCAGCCACAAATCGATATGATTGCAAAAAACAATTTGATTTCAAAATCACAAAACTCACACACATGAAGTATTCCAGTATTATTTGGTTAACTACTTTCAGGTTTGCAATTGGTTTAAAAGAACCTGAATTTGGTAGTTATGTCAACCCAAACCCCAGACCTTATGAGAAATGTTCTTCTCAGGATTTAATCAAACTTTCAACTTGTTGTAATGATGTTCTTGGTAAGTTAGATAGATGCAAATCAGATGATTTGGCATGTGAATGCTGTGCTCTTCAAAGCATCAGCTCAGATTGTTTCAACTTATGTCCAAATAATCCCTCCAACAACTTTTTAACTGTGTTATATAATGATTGTCAACCACTTAACGACATCAATGCCTGTGCTTTACCATTTAAGAAGGTTGACGGACTCAGAGAAAAGAAGAGAAAGGAACAAGAAAGTGTTACTAATCCAGAAACTGACTCTGTGATTAAGTCACAGTTATCTGCCAAGGATTCTGAAGCTGAAGTTGTTGAAAAGATGGAAGAACCAGAAGAAACCAATGACACAGAGGAGGAAGATGCAGAAGAAACTCCAGCTCTTGAGACATCAGCAGATGCCGCTCCAATCCCAGGGATCAACTCCACCGACTGTAGTAAAGAGTCTAACTCAAGCCCACTTCAATACTTAATTTCACCTTTGATTGGATTTATTCTTTTCCTGGGAATTAGCGTGCTTGTTTAAGTAATTTTATTCATTCTTATATTGTGATATGTTCGAATATACAACAGATTTCTAGTTACAGTAGATCACTTATTCTCTCAGCTCGTCCATCCAATCCAAGGTATACTTAATACCGGTTTGGAGGTCAACTGCAGGCTTATAGCCCAATAACTCTTTAGCTTTGGAAATGTCGTGATAACGGAACGCATTAGATATTTTAACAGTAAAAACAGTCAATCCTCCCTTCTTTCCTGTGATTTTGGCTATATTTTGAGAAATAAATCCAACAACAAGGGCTAAAGGTTTCTTGAGAACTATATTTCTCTCAGCTACGTAACCATCAGCCTTCCAGGCAGCTCTACATAAACTCCAGAAATAACATGGCTCATCGTTGGTGATGAAAAATGTTTCACCAGCAATTTTAGAAGCTCTAGAGTCATCTAGAATTTGCTGTGCTGCTAAAACATGAGCATCTGCTACATTACCAGCAAATGTCCAATCAAACAAATTGTTGTTGTCACCAACTTGGAACTTGTGTTGACCTTTCTTAGCAGCAGCTCTAATACCGGGAATGAGTTGTCTATCACCAGGTCCAAAGATTCCTGCTGGTCTCAAACAGACAGTCAATAAACCGTTGGAATCATTAGCTTCCATAACTGCCCTCTCTGCAATCTCTTTGGTCTTGTTATAGGCATCCATGTGAACCTTAGGATATGGCCAGGATTCATTACCATTCTTTATATCGTCTCCATTAAATACCACTCCAGCAGATGAAGTATAGACCAAGGCTTTGACGTGTAAGTCTTTAGCCACTTTAATCAAATTGAGGGTTCCGTCGACGTTAACTTTCTGATAAAGGGACTCAGCCTGGCCGTGAACTGGAGAAGCAGAGTGCACAATAACATCACACTGAGACTCTTTAATGGCCTTGGATACGTCTTCTGGTGATGTTAAATCCCCTTGGTGGAATGTGATCTCGCTTGTATCGAACGTAAAATAATTAGAAACTTTGTCTGGAATTGGTCTGATATCAAACACATGAATCTTTGTGCTGGGACAGTGTTTGGAGAACTGTTCCACAAGATGGAGACCCAAGAAGCCTGAACCACCTACAAGGAGAATAGAATTAAGCTCACTCATCGTTTAGATATAATTTAACGACCGCGAGATCTCGTTGAAGAATTCCTCTGCCAATATCGCAAAAGAGAACTACGGTTATTCAGGCCCCCTAAAGGGTAGACGTGTATTATACAAGTTAGAAAGAGTACAAGTCTTTAAATGATTCGACCTTTGCGGAGTCCAAGGTGATTTTAGTGGGAGCTATGTCCGGGAAGGTGAATTCCATAGCTGGGGCTGGTGGTTTGGGTGGCACCACCGGGGCTGGGACTTCAAATGCTGGTGTTTTGACCTCTGTAGACTCTTGCACTGGGTTAGTGAACTTGAAAGACTGGATAGGATTGGTTTTAGTGACGGGTGGTGGCTTGGAAGTCTCTGAAAAATTGATTGAAGATCCAAATGGTTTCTCTTTAGCCTCTTCTTTGTCGGTGTTCGAAGACTCGGTGGTTCCTGAACTCGAACTGCCACCAAATAAACTTTTAGTCTCTTTTATTTCACCTTTAGGCTTCTCTGGAGTTGGTTCTTTATTGTTGGCTTCTGTAGCGACCGACACACTATCAGCAGCTGGTGTCGTCACGGAACTTTCCGATGCAGAGTCGGGAAGAACACCTGATTTGTCAAACATTATAGTAGAATTTATCATATCAGCAGTTAAGTTGTGCTTTTTAGCAATAGATGACTTCCCCAGGTATGGATTGGAAAATCTCTGAAGACTTCCTTGTTTCTTTGAGTCATCTAGAACAGAAAGCAAAGTGGAAGCAGCCTTGTTCATTGGTTTTGCTGGTTCGATGGATTTGGTTGAAGTTACCAGAGTATCTCCTGTGTGGCGGGATCTCTTATTGGTACCCAATATAGGTGCTTTGATTTTTGTTCTATAAGGGGAAGGTAAACCAGAAAACTGATAAACTCTTTTGACAGAAGGAATGCTTTTCTTTATTGAGCTGTGGCCCTGGTGATATTGAGGCCTATATTCAGGAGTAGCAAAGACTTGAGGACTGGCATAGGACGTTTCTCCTCTTAAGACGCTTTGGTTTGAAGGTGTGATTTCGCCTGCATTTGATCTTCTGGGTGACTTTTGTGGAGATTTAGATGGTGAATCAAACCGTGTAAAGGTCCCAGGCATTAGTGGAGACATTATACCATTATTGAGATTGTTATTAGACTGACTAAGAAGTGCCACAACCCCTTCATACTCCACAGGAGTGAGTGGATTGTTACCCTTTTGGTGGAAAAACTCCGACAATAGAACATTTGGAGTTTTTGGAATGGTATCCGATGATATTGGCTCGTTATTTGGAGTGGAAATGTGCTGTTTTGTCTTGATGATGGGTGTTGAGGGTAATTCTTGTTCCTCAGTATTGTTATGTACAGAAGAGGAATCTGACTCCTGAGGATTGTTCCAGATAGAAGTAACCGCAAATTTCACTCTAGATAGGAGATTTTTACTCTTTGATTTGGATTTTGGTTGTTTCTTGTATATCTTTCTAATATCCATTGGGGTGTTGCTGGTAAAAAATCGAATTTTGGTGAGAAGATGAGACACCGGCACGACCTCTCGGGAGAGTACCGGGAGCCTGGTGGTAGTGCTCCCAGAAATCGCGGTGGACCGTGGCATCTCATCTACACGTCTCGCGATATTTTCACCACAACTCTACTGCATTCCCATAAACACCAATTCTGCATTCCCACATACATTCAACTCATCATGGAGCATATATCTGATTCGGAGCCGGATGAATGGATCCCAATACATCGAATATCTGCTTCCAAAGTACGAGCTTCGCTCGAAATGCTTCTGCCCGATGTACGACACAATGCAACAACAAAGATACGAGAGTCTAGATACAGTGATCTCTTAGAGGATACTACCAGTACAAGTGCTGGTAATGATGATAATGAGATTCTGTACGCCCTTCTGTCGATTATTGCAGAACAAACGGGCCTGAGACGTGGTCTACGGAAGAGAAAGTTTGCTAGTACACATCCATATTTAGCAGATCAAGCCCACTGGTTGGCGCTTGCAAGTGTGGACTATTTGAATGACATATATGAAGAAAATCCAGATTTGGAGTCAATGTTGAAGTTTTTAAATCAGAGATATCTTAAAAAGAAGGAAGCGTTTCCCCACGAAGATCGGTACAAGTCCAAGAGTTTCTTCAAATTTCTAGGTAGAACCAATCCAAACGCCACAAATGGATCTCTATCACAGTCTGATCCTACAGTAGAAGACCCTACACGAACACTGGCTCCAAAAAGAAACAATGGAGGGGATTTATCAGACTATGACTCGGACGATTCTATTGTGGGGCACCACAAACACGCCCAGATCCATGATTCTTATGAGGATAACGAAAGAAGGCTAAGTAATGCATCTGATGTGTCACTTATAGATTTTGATTCGTTAAGAAGGGATACCAGTCAGCCTATACAATCGCAAATTCTGGAGCTGGATTTAGGTATAGATTCAGATTCAGATCTCGAGATAATGAGCCAGGCAAAAGAAGATGCAGTGGTACGAGTAGGAGGAAGAGTAAGGAAGCAGAAGAATATTCTACGGGGAGTGCTTCCAGAATCAGTCAAGAGATTGGACATTTGGAAAGGACGCAAGCGTAGTAAGACTAACAAAAGAGAACAAGAACACCGGAAAGGGTTGGCTGTTCGAAAGTCAAAGGTATCCACACGGTTTGTCAATGAAGGTGACTTATATAAGGATCTCATCGATAGTGATCCTGAAGAATCTGATTCTGCTCCCGCTTTTCTTTATAATGCAAATCAAGAAATCAGCGAAGTTTTGAATGCTTCTAGTGCTTTTGATGCCAAGTATGACGACTATATATCTGATATCAGTGGAGATGAAGTGGAAGAAGTATCCCCGGGAGCCCACGAATCTGATTTATTCACCCCACAGTTTTACCCTGGATATTCGCCAATTGATGACACTGGATATAACATCTACAGGCCAGAGGAAAATGAGATAAACCCGGATTATGTCAAAAGTGGTACTAAGAGTGTGGGTAAGAATCTTGCTAATAAATCAACAAAAGGCCAAACGAGAAACCGATCCGGTGCCTTGAGTTCGAGATCCAATGGTACAAAAGTTAAAAGAAGTGCCAGAAAACAGCTCAAAAAGAAGGTATTCGATAAGGTTATTCGAAGAGGCCCCAGTTATAGACAAGGCACAAATGTATATAGACAAGCGACCAAAGAATACGAGCAAGGTACAAATTGGCATAAGCAAACCAACGAACAGTCTATCAAAGACAAACCCAAGTCTAAAGAGAACAATGGATCAAAGGAAAAAAAGGACAAAGATGAACGTAAAAATACAATCCATGAGTATTACCAGGCAACCAACCAATACTATAAAAAAGATCCGGTTTCATTTACCACAGTGTTTGAAGCTGACAGTACGAATAGATTCATAAAGACGTCAGATCGATACCGGAATCCAAACAGGGTAGCGACAGAGTCTCATAAGACCAATTTTTTTCTGGTAGATGTCTCAAAGCTTCACGTTCTAGAATCACAGTACATTTCACTTCTTAGTACAGAATCGCTGATAGTTTATTTCAGTGGGCAGAGATTTGCTTTTAGTCTTGTAGCTAAAGAAGACTCCAAGCAAGCTGCCATCAATTTGATGACTAAAATTTTGAGAACTGTAGAGACTGAAATCTCCCCTGGTACCATAGAAGCTATAAAAGGACTCATAAACTGGTACCTTGTGCTACAGGAACCCCTTTCTGATATTGAAATGAAATGCATCAGAGCACTAAACAAACGAATGAGGAAATTCTATCAATTCGAAGCATTGTCTACTGTTGTTGTTTTAACTTTCATAGCTATGATGATTTGTAGAAGGAATGGTATCTCTGTAGAGTTGGAGTCGGATTTCCACAATACATGTGCTATTCTATGGAATGTTTTATTTGTCAAAGTTCATGAAGACACTGGGTCTGATGGAATTCTGTTAAATACTGACGTCATGTTTGCGTTCCTTTGGGACCTTATGGGTCACGACAAAGAGCTATTCTGGAACACCATTAATGGCGCAATTACACAGAAGCATGACATACTCTACAGTTCCGAAGAACTTCAAAGCAATGAAAAAGAGAAGAGACCAAACGATATCATTGAAAACATGAAAGGGAAATTAACAAAGGGATACGACGATAGTACAGACCGCAAAGAGACAGATTCAAGAGCTCAATACATTCTAGAGGGTCTCTTCTACATTTCAAACCAGTTGAGTAGTAAGTTAGCTAATTGGGAACCATACTTCATTCTTTATGACCAAGTGCAGACCCGAAATTCCTATTTTTTCAAGGATTTTCTAGATGTGTGCTTTCTTCTAAACCAGAGAAAATCTTGGCCATTGTCAGAAAAGCTTATTATGAAACTATATGCTACTATTACGGCTAAACGTTTTTTTAATTTTGAGGATGAAGTAATACGTATCACAACATTAACAAGGATATATACCTTGAATGATATTCCCAATACCACTTTCTTTGAGAATTTTATTCAATTCTTGTATTACTATGTTTCTTCTTTATCAGATCCTAGTTCTGTTAAGAGACTTGCAATGAAGCTTCTAACTTCTAGTCATTTTCACTATGAAAAAGGGAGGAACCATCAAGCAGCATACGTTAACAGATTCAATTTTGTTATTCTTTTGAGTCAAATCTCCAGTCTTAACCTCAATAACCAAGTAAATGATTTGATCGATCTGATACTTGCCTCGAAAGACACTGATATATATCTGATAGCAATTAAGGAACTCAGGACCTACTGTGAGATTATGGCAGAGAAGGGAAAGCAATTACCAGTTCAAGCATTCACCAATCTACTTGAAAATACTGCTTCACATTACCTTTCTACACCAGGAATGACTAAGGTTCTCATACAGCTAATTATATGCTTTAAGCTGAGCTTCAGACTAGACTCTGGTGATGCGAGTAGAGGGCTTATGGACAAAGAAATGGCTCTGTTGGCTTATCAATTTCTTGTTTCAATCCATTCTATCCAATTCCGAGTACTACACAATGACACTGTTTTAAGGATGCTTGAGTATATAAATACTGCTATTTTTACATTAAAAAAACATCCACAAGCTATTCGAGACGTGAAAGTACTTAATGATCTTACGGACCATTTCAGAACTTTTATTAGTCAAAAAATGGGCTTTTTTCCAATGAAAACAAGGGTTCAAGAAAACAAATCTATCATTCTTCTTGAAGGGTGTATAGACACTTGGATTTGCCTTTATTCTTTCGGTGCAAATTGGAACAGAGTTCTTTTCCAAGAATTCCCATATATGGGCAACTCATACCTGAGGGACATGTTTGTGCTAAAGATTTTCGATTGTATTTTGGAATATGACGACCTTGAATCACATCACGATATGATTATTGAGACTATTATTAAAAAGTTTGGCCAGTTTTCATTAGACAAATATCTCCTCGGGATTCTCAATCGTTTAAGAAAGTTCAACTTAGGTGTTCTTGACTTGAGTAGTATTAATCTCAACAGAAAGATAACCGAAGTTGAATTGAATACGCATAAAACTCAAATAATCCTATCTTTTCTTAAAAATATCACTGAAGAGTGTTCCACTGCTTCCAAATCCAACCTTTTTGGCAGTTTCATCAATACTTTGAATCAAGAATATGATAAGTATTCTAAATCACTCAGATTCAGCGAATATTGCAGGAAGATTATGGAATATCTTCAACTCAATCCTATAGCAAATACCCAGGAAAAATTCAGAGAGTTAACCACTAAACTAGATCTTTTGCCTGTTTCTTCTGATCAAATTAAATGGAAGTCCTTGCCACAGCTAGAAAAACTTTCTTTCCTTCACAAAGAGTTAATCACCGCTGTAATCTATAACAAAGAGACCGAAACAATACTCAGTCAATACATAGATTATAGCTCTTTCTACCACCTAATCAGCATATACATGAAAAGAATAGTTGATAGTCACCAGGAATATTGGATGCTTGTTAGCATATTGCTTGACTATTTAGTTACAAGAATAAGAGAGTGCCGAATTGACCCCAGAAGCAGAGAGTTTGCTAAATTCATAGTACTGTTGGGGGATATGACAAGTCTATGTTTCTCCAGATGGAATAGTCGGTTCTCCAATGTCCTAAGTAATTTTCAACTCAAGTCTTTACACCAGACGTTCAAAATACTTTTTCATGCTTTTACCATGTACGAAGGATACAAAGACCAGAACTTTATCAAAGAGGTAATAGAGAAGCTGATATTGGATTTCACACTTCCAACAACTCAGAGGATCACTGGTTTAGATAAACCGTACTCATCATACAAATATCATGATATTTCATCCAATCCAAAGGATTTGATTCCAATAGAGGAGAGACTATTGAAGCCGGACTTCGAAAGATTTCACCCTGAAGACCAATTGAGCAAGCTCAAGTTGATGTTGGATTATGAACCAGCTGAAGAAATATTGGATTTCGACTTATTGTAATATACACTATTTAATATTTTAATTTTAGATTTGGGCTTATATTTTAAGTTATTCGAGTCCACGTTGACTCCTTATCAATTTGATCTCTGCTTCTAACTTGTCACATCCCTTTTTGACATCCAATAAAGCTACCACTGCTCTCAAAAGCTCATCATATCTGGCCATTGTCTTTCTTGTTGGCATCACTGGCTTAAAACTAGTTCCACCAGCTGTAGGTATGTCTAACTCTGTTAACACACTAGTTACAGATTTGAGTACTGACTGCCTTTGTTGAACTCCAGCAAGCTTTTGTGCTGATCTAAGGACCACACCAGGAGTTAGTTTCTCATTTCCATGATAGTAAAGTCCAAACGCTTCTTCTTCCTTGCTGGTCAATCGTTTCATAAGTAACTTCTGCACTGATGTAAGCTCACCTCTATTTTGATTTTGACTTTGCCTTACCAAACTGGAAAGATATTGTTGCAAATGGGTCTGGAAAGATCTTTCCTTACGTATGGACGAGGAAGCAGCAAGTGGAATTGGAGGAGGTATTGGATCATGGCTGGATTGATTCTGCAACTGGCGTCTTTTCTGATTTTTATCCATTATCATCAAGTTATTATATAAGTTGGTTAAACCTTGTGAAGACTGGTATTGTTGAACAGACTGAGAAGTTTGGGGAGAATCGAGTAACGTGAGAAGATTTGACCTTTCAGCAAGCATTTTCTTAGCAGCCAACTCGAATCTACGGGCTTCAATGACCAAAGATTCTTCTTCTGCAATCTCTGCAGGAGTTCTCTTTAATAACCGTTCTAGATACTGTTTCCTTTCCATTTCTTTTCCCTTGGAATATGATCCCAAACTCTCCGTTAGGGATGGATTACTGTTGGAGCTATCAATGAAAATGTGCTTACATATCCTGTAGAACTGTTCTTTCAAATCTTCGATACTCCTGTCAGTAGAATATTCGTATCTGTCATAGATTATTGGCCATTTGAGCTCAAATGACTTACACAATTCAAATAAGTGTTTAGTCTCTTCGTATGTCCATTCTTCCGATTCTTTTTCTGGCTCTGAAGGTTTTGCTAAGACCTCGGTCTTTGATTCAGATTTGTTATCTGCTTTCGAATCTGCTTTCTCTTTTTCCTTTTCGTTATCTTTGTTTTCTTCCTTTTCCTTCTCTTCCCTTAACCTCTGTCTTTCCTTTTCTCTCTCTTCTTTCTCTTTCTTTCTTTGTGCCCTAAGCTTCTTCTGGTGCTCTTCAGCTTCCTTGATTTCGTCCATATACTTGGTGAATGTATCTTCGTCTATGAATTCAGGAATATCAACATTGGTATTGAATTTGGAAAAAAAGTAAGGCTGAGCAGATTCCTGCTCTAAAAGTTCTTTTGCACCTCTGACCCAGTGGTAAAGTTTTGCACCTCCTTCTTTAGCGCTAAACTCTTTCTTAGTCCAGGGAGTTGCCTTGGTTTTCCATCTATCTTTCACCCCCGTTGTTGTGTTGTTGGCCAAACTAAGAGGTGGTGTATTGGGTCCTAAAAGGTTAAATAATTCTCGAGCCATCCCACTTTGACGTGCAGAAGACACATCACTTGTCTTTGCCTTCTTCTTGGATGGCTGACCTGATGGATCTCTTTGGATGTTCAAAACATCCAATACATCGTTTGCTGACATTAGTTGAAAATATAAGAATCAGAATGCGAAAATGAGATTTGTATTAGAGGTTTGAGAAATTGTGGTAGAGCGGTCAAAGGCCAAAAATTTGAACTCAAGGGGGTTTCTAGGGACTTCATATGACTCTTTTAAATTATGCTATGTAGTGGTATAAGTTTCTGTTTCCTTCGTCTCTTTTAAGGTACTCTTTTTCAATCAAGTCTTCCAAGTGTCTCTTGATAATAGCATTATTAGGAAGAAATCTGTTTTGCAATTGTCTGATTATCTCTGTCACCAAGTCATTATGCATAACCGATTGTCTGGACTTAAGGATACGAACAATAGCAGCATTTATCTCGTGTTTTCTGCCTTCAGTAATTGTATTTTCAATTTCTTCCTGTTCTTCATCCGCTGCTTTGGAGGGTCTAGTGCTAGAAGATGCAGAAACAGTAAGCACTTTAACCTTTACTGAAGGTGACTTGAACTTATCATTCAACTCAAAAACGTCATTATCGTTGATGTCCTTAGACATTGGAATCTTGGTCAACAATCTCAGTCTGGAAGCAACTGCTATAGATTGAAGATGACGTTTTAGGTCTTGTTCTGGGATTCCCGTTAGCTCTTCTATTTCCTTATATGTGAATCTCTTTTTATGTTTGAAAGGTTCAAAGTCAGAAGAATCCACACTATAACTTGGCCCAAATAGAAGCATAATCACACCTGCAAAGGTTGGTAGATTGATATCGTAGGTCTTTGAAGGATATGTGATTTTCAAGTCCATTGAGCCAAACTTCGGACACCAGTATAAAGACTTGTTGTCGTTCTTCTTGTCAATTCCCCAAAACTGTTCAAATTTTTCAATGGAGTGTTTGATATGACGGGGCCAGATAAAGTTTCCTTCCTCAGAGTCAATCTGTCTCCCAGAAAGCTTTTTGTAGTCCTTTGTCATGGAATTTGGCCAGTAAGAAACATTACAGATTTTAAGGTCCATGTCTATAATTGTTTTATCCTTTTGTTCTATGAGGAAATTCTTCCAGTCCAGTGTAAGATCTTTCGACAGTTTTATATCAAGGTTCATTTTAATGATAGAGTCCAAAGCCGTTGTTCCCAATTCTTCACTGAGCTTAGAAATGATAAGTTCTTCTATATCTATTCCCATGGCATTAGATCCAAGCCCTTTCGAATTGAGAAATCTTTTGGCAAAATGGTTTTTATAGTATGCTTCAAAAGCATCTTTGTCGCTGATGAACTTCAAAAATTGAATCGACTTATCAATGAAATTGTTTATGATACTTAAAGCGGACCCCCCATGTGGATCTTTATCTTTTGCTGAGCCAGGCTTTATAAATTGTTTGATATTGTAATCCATGTATATGGAAAGCGACTCGGAAGGATTGAGGAACAAATCATTGGGTTGAAATTTCCTTGATTTAGGTGTGATATTGATGAATTCTTGGATGGCTAAAATTATGTAATGATCCATAGAATAGTCATGATTGAAAGCTTCCTTAACTATCTTGGTAAACTGATTTTTGTACATGAGAATCGAATTTATCCACTTATTGGCAAATTGAGGAGAATTAAGACCGATTGGTTTCGAAGACACTTTTTTGGACTTTGAAGGTTCAGGCAGCCCTGATTTGCCAGTTACCGAGCTTTCAGAATCAGGAACTCTATTCAAGTGATCTTTTATTAACCCGATGAAGGACTTTCCTTCTTTGACAATGATTTCTTTCAATCGAACCTTTAATAACTCACAATTACTATCAATCCTGCTATTCAAGCTGTAAAGAATTTTTAAGAACGTCAATTGATCCGGTTCAATATCGAACTCTTCCTCATTAGAAACAATTCTCAACTTTATGAGCTCAATACAATGCTTCAAGCCGTCATTGGGATGGCTGATAACGTTGTCCAACTGTGATTTAATGAGGATGTTGTTCATTAAATCGGTCAACTTCGGCACAGTTGAATCTCCCAAGTAAAAGTTGATCCTGTTAGTTTCTTCCGTTAGAAACTGATTCACTTCCACTACATACTTCAATCCACTATCATGACTCAAAAACTCACCTGCTAAATGATTGAAGTATTCTTCGGAAGTTTTGAGAAATATTGGCTCAAAGTATTTTTGGTAATAATCAATGGTGGTTAAATCATTTAAGCCATTATCTTCATGTAACAATTCAAACATCTCAATGATCTTTGTGATATACATCTTTGTTGAAATGATGTCACCTTTTCTGTTCTTCTGGATTTCCTTAATCAAAATCTCGATAATTTTATTTCCCACCTCGTTGGAATTGTACTTTATAAATGAATCCTTGAAAAGCTTTATACCTAGATCGTAAATTAGTAGCTTGTTTTGCTCCTTTATATAAACTCTATTCAAATACATTAAAACATCACTGATAAATTTCATCGACTGAAGGTGGTCATTCCATTCTTCAAGGATAACTTTAAGGAATTCTTCATCTGAATTCATAGGACTCAATCCATTGCCATTGGTAAGAGACGATGACTGAGTATCACTGGTTCCGAATTGATGGAGTACGCGTGAACGGCGTTGTAGAAGATGATCAACTATCAAATTGCCCACATTTTCATATAATTTATTGCCGTATTTGTGAAGTACAAGCGTGTAAGCTTTCCTATAAAGCTGTTCGTATGAAAGATTCGACACATTCTTATTTTGAATCTGTACTATGGCATTGGCAAGAAGTTCCCAGGACTTTGTGAAGTCGAAAGGCTGACTGGATGATGCAGGAGATGTAATGGATTTCCTGGGGGGTTTGATTTTGGAGGTTCTACTTCCTGGAGGTAGCATTATTGATTGGAGATAATTCGCGATGGATTTGTATGGGAGGTGCGGGAGATCGGGCGAGAGGTGGAGGACACAGCTGGGGCGAGGGAACGGGGCGAGGGGCTGGTGGTAGGTTGGCGGGATGTTGGCGGGATGTGGACATTGAAAGTTGGCTGGAGGAACGGAAACACTGTAGTCATTTAAGTTGGGTATGATGATATTTGTGATATTATGGCTGTAGAGAATCACATAGAAGATTTGGGAATGACGCCCAATCGTGTGCTGAGAGTGGTAAATGTCTCTGATTTTTCTTTGTGAGTAAGTTGTAAAATTCACAAAAACTAGGAAGAGATATGTAATCTAAAAAGTTCAAACAATACTTGGAAGTGGACAAAATAAACAAAATTAACAAAGAATCAGAACCATCTCTAGACACTTTCCCTTACATAACAATTTTCTATACCCCAGGAGCTTCTTTCTTCAACAGCCAACTATTTGCAGCCAAACAATTGGGTGCACACGACCAGAACATATATAAGAAAACGGGGTCTCCGAGAAGCATAAACAATTGTGGATGGACATGAGCAGGAACCACGATATTCCCCCCTCTATTCTTGGCCCACACTACTGTTCTAGGCCCCGATTATCAGCTCGGGTACCAAATCCTCTATTGGAGCCGCATGCTCATATTCGGTTATCCAAGGGCCTGGACCGGGCCTAGAATTCTGACTCCAAGGACACACAAGTATACGAGCTAAAAATAAACAAATATGTCCTGCAGTAGAATTTACGTTACTGACCACCCGCCACCAAGGGTAAGGAAGTCCCCTCCCAGATCCGTAGGTCCACCAGTGACTAATCGCAATGTCAAAAGCTTACATCAGCATGCGACCAAAGTTGTGAATTCAACTTGGTGTTTCTCCCCCAATTCGGCCAACTTTGAAACAATAAACACATCTACATGGACCCTGGGTACACCTCTATAAACCACATCACTGTGTTGACTACACGCCTGTGTTTCCCAAAAATCTTACAAATTTGTCTTCTCCTATTGGCTCTTCTCCACTTCCGCATGACAGGCCCGGTTCCGCTCGCCGGTTGCGGAACGTCGATTTGGGGATGAAAAAAATATTTAAACAATTTATTCCCGTTCAATTTCACCACACTTATTTATTATGACTAACTCAGCAAAGACTTTATACGATAAAGTATTTGAAAATCATATCGTCCACAAAGATGAAAATGGGTCTTATTTATTATACATAGACAGACATTTAGTCCACGAAGTCACATCTCCACAAGCATTTGAAGGATTAAAAAATGCCGGTAGATCGGTTAGAAGAACTGACTGTACTTTAGCTACGGTTGATCACAATATTCCAACTGTTTCCAGAAACAACTTTAAAAACGTTGAAACTTTCATCGAACAAGAAGATTCAAAGTTACAGGTCATGACCTTAGAGCAAAATGTTAAGGACTTTGATGTCACCTACTTTGGAATGTCTGATGACAGACAAGGAATTGTGCATATTGTGGGACCAGAACAAGGGTTCACTTTACCAGGTACCACTGTTGTTTGTGGTGATTCCCACACCTCTACTCATGGAGCTTTCGGATCGTTAGCTTTCGGTATTGGTACTTCCGAAGTGGAACATGTTTTAGCAACTCAAACCATTATTCAAGCTAAATCCCAGAACATGAGAATTCTTATTGATGGAGATTTAAGTGAAGGAATCACTTCCAAAGATTTAGTGTTACACGTCATTGGAGTTATTGGTACTGCTGGTGGTACTGGTTGTGTTATTGAATTCGCTGGTAAAGCCATTGAAAATTTATCTATGGAAGCAAGAATGTCTATTTGTAATATGGCTATTGAAGCTGGTGCTAGAGCTGGTATGATTAAACCAGATCAAGTCACTTTTGATTATATTAAAGGTAGACCTTTGGCTCCAAAAGGTGCTGAATGGGAAAAAGCTGTTAAATATTGGAAAACTTTACACTCAGATGAAGGAGCTCACTTTGATCACGATATCTACATTAAAGCTTCCGATATTGTTCCAACCATTACCTGGGGTAACTCTCCTCAAGATGCATTACCAATCACCGCCTCTGTACCGGATCCTGCCACTGTAGATGATCCAATCAAAAAGAGTGGTATGGAAAGAGCATTAAAATACCAAGGTTTAACCCCAAACACTCCATTCAAGGATATCAAAATTGACAAAGCTTTCATTGGTTCTTGTACCAACTCAAGAATTGAAGATTTAAGAGCAGCTGCTAGAGTTGCCAAGGGCCACAAGAAAGCCGATAATGTTAAAGAAGTATTAATTGTTCCAGGTTCTGGTTTAATCAAAAAGCAAGCCGAAAAAGAAGGTTTGGATAAAATCTTTGAAAAAGCTGGTTTCAAATGGAGAGAAGCTGGTTGTTCTATGTGTTTAGGTATGAATCCTGATATCTTAGACCCAGAAGAAAGATGTGCATCTACTTCCAACAGAAATTTCGAAGGTCGTCAAGGTGCTAGATCTAGAACTCATTTGATGAGTCCTGCTATGGCTGCTGCTGCTGCTATTAAAGGTCACTTCACTGACATTCGTGAGTTCGATTACGTTGACGTAGATGAACCAGCAATTGCAATTGGATCAGATGAAGATAAAGAATTACAAGATGCTGTATACGAACATGAAAAACAACCAATAGAACTGGATGAAGAAACAGTTGAAGAGAAACTCAACGATATTCCAAAAGAACCAGAAGCCAAGAAGCACAAGGCCGATGAACCTGCTGCCGCTGGTGGAGCTGGAATGGAAAAATTCACCATATTAACTGGTATCACTGCTCCATTAGATAAAGCTAACGTGGATACTGATGCCATTATTCCAAAACAATTCTTAAAAACCATCAAGCGTACTGGTTTAAAGAATGGTTTATTCTACGAATCTAGGTTCGTTAAAGATGACCAAGGAAAAGATGTGGAAACTGATTTCGTTCTTAACGTTGAACCATACCGTAATGCCGATATTTTGTTAGTCACTGGTGACAACTTTGGATGTGGTTCTTCAAGAGAACACGCACCATGGGCCTTAAAAGATTTCGGTATCAAGTGTATGATTGCTCCTTCATTTGGTGATATTTTCTACAACAATTCTTGTAAGAATGGTTTATTACCAATCAGAATTCCTCAAGAAGATATCTTATCTAAATTATATCCTGTTGCAAAAGCTGGTAAGAAATTAACAGTTGACTTACCAAAACAACAAATCAGAAACGGTGAAACTGACGAAGTCTTGATTGAAAACTTTGAAATTGAAGAATTCAGAAAGCACTGCTTGGTTAATGGATTAGATGACATTGGATTAACTTTACAAAAAGAAGAATACATTAAGAAGTATGAAGCTTTAAGAAGAGACATCTATTCTTTCTTAGAAGGTGGATCAAAGTTAATCAAACCAATTAAAGGTGCCAAAAAATCCAAGTTTGGTCTTAAGACCCAAGAATGGTAGAATGTATGCGAGGTTTTTATTTATTACGTAGCTATTTAATATAAGTTCATGACTAAAATTACTCACTCTTTATCCGTTTATACCCATATCGTCCCACTTCTCCACGGAATCAGGCAAACATGCAACTTTATTCCAGGCTGCAAAATATATCAGTGCACCAACCAAAACTATATACAGGCCGCTGTCTCGGTGGTTTTTTTGCGATAAGATATAAATGGGCCAAGATCTGGAAATTTAGTCACCATGAATAAATCCATAATTGTTGTGGGAGCCGGAGTTATCGGACTTACCACTGCGTTAGTATTAGCAGAAGAAGGCTACGAGGTTACAGTTGTGGCCAGAAATTTACCGGTAGATGCACTTAGCAGTGAATACACTTCTCCATGGGCTGGAGCCCATTTTAGACCATTTCCTAGTAAATCTGCTTCAGAAGCCCGAGAAATGGAAATGACAAGGAAAACTCAAGAGTTCTTTAGGAAATTGGCGGTTTCAGAGCCCCATAGCTCCGTTAAATTCATAGAAGGGATTGAATACTTTGAGAAACCAGATGAATATTACTCTAAGATGGCGCCTGGCTATAAAGAAGGAATGAATGGATTTGAGGTATTGACAAAAGACCAATTGCCTACAGGAGCCGTTCTTGGTACCCGTTACGAGACATGGGTGCTTAATTCACCCCATTATTTGAGGTATCTCTACCAGAAACTATGCTTTAGGCATGGAGTTCAATTCAAAAGAGCCAATTTAGAGTCTTTAAAGCAAGTATTCCAACAATATCCCGGCCATATTGTGGTTAATTGTAGCGGGATGGGCTTACAGTATAGTGGAGGATATGACACCGACTCATTCCCCATCAGGGGCCAAACATTATTGGTTAGAGCTCCTCCTGGGTGTCCCTATTTAGACAGAACCATCACTCACCAGTCTAAAGAGGGACTTTGGACATTTGTAATTCCTCGTCCATTGGATGGAGGAGTGATTCTCGGAGGTACCAAACAAATCGGAGACTCTACAACTACCCCCAAACCAGAGGATACCGAAGCTCTCATACAAAGAGGAAAGATACTCTACCCTGAATTATTCACTGATGGAGAATTGGATATCAGAAATATCAACGTGGGATTCAGACCCGGCAGAAACGGCGGTTCGCGAGTGGAGATTGAACCAGTAGATTCCGGAAAGATCATCCATGCATACGGAGCAGCGGGAATGGGGTACGAACTCTCCTATGGAATGGCCCTTCGTGTTTTGGCTCTAGTTGACCGGTTGCAAAAATCCAAGTTGTAATTCCGCACGACATTTTTTGCGATATCGGAATATAGGCCAAATTTGACCGTTCGGGTTAATGAAGTTTAGATAGCGAAATTTGATAAGAATATACATTTAAGGTGCTCGAATCAGGTTTAACGTACAATAGGTATGGGTATTAGAAAATTCAAAATTGCAGGAGTCCAATTGGGCCCAATCCAAAGAGCTACACCCAAGGCAGAAACCGTGGAAAGATTATGTAAATTATTAAATGAAGCAGCTGATAAGGGAGCTAAATTGGCTGTTTTCCCCGAATTGGCGTTAACTTCTTTCTTCCCCAGATGGTTGATTGAGTCCCAAGAAGAAATCGACTCTTTCTTCGAGAAGGGTGACATTTCCCAGGGAATTGTCAAGCCGTTATTTGAAGCAGCTATAAACAGAGATTGTGGGTTTGTGTTGGGATATGCCGAGTTAACAGATGATGGACACAGATTCAACACATGTATATTAGTCGACAACAAGGGGAAAGTCGTACAAAAGTACAGAAAGGCTCATTTACCAGGGTATGTGGAGCCAACTCCAGGTATTAAGTGGCAACAATTAGAGAAAAGGTATTTTGAGTACGGAGATTTGGGATTCCCAGCTTTCAGAACTGATCCTTCGTGGATCGACGGGATTTTTGGGATGTTAATCTGTAACGATAGAAGATGGCCCGAAGCCTGGAGATGTTATGCTTTACAAGGTATGGAAATGTGTTTTAATGGATATAATACCACTGCCGATGGTACTGCTTTATTCAATAAAGTGGAGAACAAAGAAGTCAGACAATACCACAGTGATTTGAGTACAAAGTCCAATGCGTACTGTAATTCATGTTTTGCTGTTTCTGTTGCAAAGTGTGGAGTTGAAGATGAACAAGAATTAATTGGGGGTTCTCTTATTGTTGATCCTAATGGATTGGTTCTTGCTCAAGCCAAAACAGAAGATGACGAGATTCTCTATGCTGATATTGATTTAGATGAAACAATCAGCGGAAAGCAGAAGATGTTTGACTTCTCTAGACACAGACGTCCTGAATTATATGGTAGATTAGTAGAACAGAAGGGTGCTATTCCAGTTCCACCACTCGAATAAGAAGATTCAGACTGATTAATATACATTATCTATTTATATGTATTGTTGTATGGTATTTTCTATTCTATAGTATTATCTATTCTAAAGTATTTTCTATTCTAGTGTTCTCTATGCTCTATTGGAGTAGATGGCTGTTAAGAGATTGAAGCTCTCCTTTACCATAGAAATACGCCATTAAGTTATTGACACACTTCTTCTCGAATGCTTTCCAGGAAGCTTTACTTACAGCTCCATGGTGAGGTAATAAGGTCACTTTGTAGTTCTTCAATAACTTTTCGTGAATTTTTGGTTCAAATTCATGGACATCAAAGCCTGCCCCCACCAACTGACCTCTTTCCAATGCGTCAATCACAGCAGCTTCCTCCACAATGGGACCTCTTGCTATGTTGACAAGTCTAACTGTGGATTTCATCTTTTTGAAAGCTTCGAAGTTAATTAAATGTTTAGTCTCGGGAGTGTAAGGGCACATTACAAGCACACAATCTGTTTGAGACAAGAAATCATCAAAGTCTGATACAAAAGTCATAGAATCAGGCGGGAATTGAGCTTCCAAGTCCAATTTCCTCGACCTATTGTGGTAAATGGTCTTCATACCAAAAGATTGACAAGATTTTGCAACCAAAGAACCTATGTCTCCTAAACCAATAATTCCAAGGGTGTGTCCTTCGGGATCATCAGCCAAAGTAGCCAAACTTTGAGCATCATAGTAGTTACCTGATCTAACACAGTATTCAGCATAGGAAGTATATCTGAAAGCATTAATCACCAACAATGTTCCGATATCAGCAGTAGCTCTTGAACAAGACAGCGGAGAATTACAGAAAACAATCCCACGAGAAGTTAAGTAGTCCAAGTCCACAATATCGTACCCATGGCCAGACTGGACGCAGATCTTCACTGACTGGGGAAGACATCTGACTGCCTCATCTCTAAATATATAGTGGTGAACATAAGGAGAGCCCTTAAGCCAAGTGGGACGAAACACCGCCACAATATCGCCAATGGATCCGTGTCCTGGCTTCTTCAACTCAGCTATGTAGTCGTCTATGGTGTCGAAATTGTATGTGACAATGTCAAAGTGTTCGTTAACAGTTTTCCAAGCTTCATCATCGTGAACTTCCTGGTCACAAGGAACGTAAAGAATTCTAGGTTTCATGGATGACGAGTCACAAACAAAATGAATAAACAGAAAACGAGTGTACAAAGAAGTAATCAAGTGTAAAACCAAGTGTACAACACAGAAAGCGATAGATCGTATCAAACCCGGGGATGGTTAAACAATTTTCCAGAGCGGAATCGATAAGAGCTCACGACATTTTTTCGGAATCCGGTGTGGGCTGGAGGATTACCCAGAAGGCAGCACATACGAGCCGATGTAAGATACGGACGAATGGGGGCAGAAGTAAGATACGGAGAAGGAGATGGAGGGGAAGAATACCGATCACAAAGCTCGGGATCGGGTTGTTTATACGTTTATACCGAGTGATTATATTCTTATCTAAATATACGATTGTCCTCTGGATTCTCTGGCGTCTTTGGAGCTGGCAAATAATCCTCTTTTGGAGGTGAATCCTCCAGCCCGAACAAGCCCACTAAGAATGTTAACACCTGCCACGACGCCATCTATCACCGGCACGTCGTGGTGTTTGACTGCAATTTCTACTGCTTCTTTCATATCTGACATTCCACAGCACCCAAGAACCAACACATCGGCGCCTCTTTCCACCAATGTGAGGGCCACGTTCTTCATCTTGGCCAACACCTCGTCTCGTGGCTTTGTTTCAAGCTCCGAAACCTTTAAACCAGTAGATAACACCCCCACAGAGTTCCCACTAAGTCCCATGGCCCTGATTCCATCGGCGTGTCTGATCTCTGACCGGTAAACCGTGGCCACCACGCCAAACCTGCCCCCAAGAAGCCGGGAACTGTAGATAGCCGCCTCGTAGATCCCACACACAGGAATGGGGAACTCTTCTCTAAGGCAATTGACCAACGGGTGATCTGAGAAGCAGGCCACCAAGCACGCATCTACTTGGGAAACCAACGGATAGACGTCTTTGAAAACCGCTGAAGCGCTTAGAACCGAGTCCAAGTGTCCCTCGACGGACGTAGGACTCTGGCCCTTGGGTCCGGTGTACCCATAAACCACACAATCCACTGGCAAGGAGTTTTTCACCATGTTAAGGGCATTTAGTGTCATGGATTCGGAGGAATTGGGATTTATAACCAATACCTTCACCACTTTGGGGACACTAATCCCACTGTCTACACTAGGAAGGTGTTCAAGCATCATTGTGCCACAAATGACTTATAATGTATAAAAAATGGCGGAAATCCTGGGCTTTATCTGGTGCGTATATGTCACCGGATTTGATAACGGCGGGCCAGGGACATTCTCGCGGCGGCATAGGGACGTTTTCCGGATGCGGCAAGACGGAATTGATAAACGAGTATACCGCCGTTTTATAAAGGACGATTCCCAGGTTTTTGGTGGAAATTATGACTGCCATATATGATTTGGTAATCCATAACGGATATATTGTAACCGCTAGTGATATTCTTCCACCTTCGGTGTATATTGGGGTGAAGGATGGGATTATATCTGCTATGACCACCACCCCAATTAGTGGTTCCAAGGTAATTGACTGTAAGAAGGCGCTTATTACGCCAGGAGGAATCGATTCCCACCTTCACTTGGACCAAGATAATGCTCCTACGGGAGATGACTTCGATTCGGGCTCCCGTTCCGCTATTGCTGGAGGTACCACCACTATTTTACCATTTGCAATCCAGCCCAAGACCCAAACTGACATCAGACTGATCGTACAAGACTACCACGGAAGAGCTGGTAAGAAAGGAGGATCATACTGTGATTATGGGTTCCATTTGATCATTACTACGCCCACAGAAGAGGTGTTGAATGGGACTTTTCCAGAGGTGATTGAGGAACAGGGAATTACATCCGTCAAGATCTACACTACTTATCCAAGATACAAGCTTAATGATAGTGAATTATTAAATATATTGTTGGCCAATCGGAAATTAGGAGTCACCACCATGATTCATGCTGAAAACTCCGACATTATTGACTTTATAAATGACAAATTACTGCAAAAGAATCTTACAGACCCATACTACCACACGGTATCTCGGCCCAAGGTGGCAGAGGATGAAGCATCTTACAGGGTCATCTCACTTGCCAAAATGATCGATGTTCCCATCTTAATTGTTCACATGTCTTCAAGCTTGGCGTTGGATCATGTCAGACAAGCTCAAACAGATATGGTACCAATTTATGCAGAAACATGCCCTCAATACCTATTCCTTACGGCTGATTACTTAAAGCACACCTGTGCCCATCACTTAGACCCCCACGACCACTTTGAAGGAGCCAAATATATCTGTTCTCCTCCTTTAAGACAGAGTCAAACCGAATTGGATGCTATTTGGCAAAATATCGTCAATGGCACAGTCACCGTATTCAGTTCAGATCATGCTCCAACCACATACGATGATCCAATGGGAAAGAAGGCAGGTATAATTAATGGAATCCCACACTATAAGTCAGTGCCCAACGGCTTACCCGGAATCGAAACCAGACTCCCGTTATTGTTCTGTTATGGAGTAGAAACCGGAAGAATAACCCCCCAGAAATACGTAGAGATAACTTCCACCAACCCGGCCAAGTTGTATGGATTAAGTGACAAAAAAGGAACCATTGGAGTGGGAATGGACGCTGATTTCACAATCTGGTACCCGAAAGGCGAAATAAACTTTGAGTTGAAAAATGAAATGCTCCACCACAGCATTGATTACACTCCATACGAAGGAATGACCTTCACCAACTGGCCTCGTTTCACTGTTCTTAGAGGTAAAGTATGTTGGGATAGGGACAATGGTGGTGTTGTGGGGGACAAGATGGGCCAGTATTTGCGTAGAGCCGGCAGCTCTTTGGCAGGGCCAATGAACCCCTTGAACCCTATTTTCAAGTGATCCAAAAGTTCCCAATACACAAACATATAATCCACAAACTAATACATATCTCTCATCTATAAGGCTTATGCCGTCCACCTTCCTGTTTGAGAAACGGCTGTATCCTGGGCCGTTTTCGCAAAAAACTCTCCAGGATCATCTCACCACTTTATTATGTCTGATGTGTTGGATATCAAACCTATAAGTGTCAAAGCTATAGGAAGAGCTCAGATGGCATGTTTGAGGTGTAGGTCTCAGAAAATGAAGTGTTCGAAAGGTATGAAACGATTTATGACAGTTTATGTGTGATGTATTACTAACAATTTTAGACCACCCTACTTGTAAGAGTTGCCTTGCACTTGATAAAGAGTGTAAATATCCCGTTAGGGAGAAGAAATTGGTCATATTGGACTCTCAATTCCAGAAGATCCAGTCAAGAGTGAAGTTTTTGGAGAACGAATTAAGGAAATCCAAAGACTTTAAGGCCGGAACCGGTGCTGAAAACATTTATGATAAGTCTGCAGACTTGCAACAAGAACCAGAATTGGAAGAGTATATTGACCCATTTGACGAAGAAAATGATGTGAATGATGATTATTTTGGTACCGCCACTTGCCAGGTGTTTGATAGTTCTCTTAACTCCTTTTTGTTTAAGTTTACCCAAAAGGACGACCATGAACACCAACCCCAGGCTTCCCGGTATTTTTTGACTGATCCGTCAGCCGACAAACCATTTTCGGGACTTTTGATGCTCCCAGACAAGGAATATGCCATATTTTTGGTGAAAAAAGTCATCGATTTCTTGGGTCACGAGTACTTCTTTATACACCCTGAAGAGTTCTTTAGAAAGTTGGATGAGACCTATGAATCACTTCTAGACAGAGATACACACTGGTTATGTTATTTACTAGTGACTTTGGCCGTCGGAGAGCAATACTTGAATGAATCATCGGATGGGGACACTCCTGGAATGAGATTCTTTGCACCTGCTATGCAAATGTTCCGAAATTACTATGAAACCACAAGTTTGGAATTGATACAGACCCTTCTCCTATTTGCATTCTATCAACAAGGGTTGAACAGAACAAACTCTGCATTCTCCTTTTATGGATTAGCCACAAGAAATGCCTTAATTATGGGATTACACAAGAAGCCAAGAGATCCTAACATGTCTTTGGTCGAAAAAGAGAAAAGGAAGAGAGTTTGGTGGACAGTGTTCCTTATGGATAGTGTTTGGTCTTCCAAATTAGGTCAACCTATCCACGTTTCTATCGAAGATACAGACGTAGATTTACCAAATGAGAACCCTCTCGATTTGAATGATCAATTTGATGCAGAAATCTTACATTGCAATGTTCAATTGGCAAAGATATTAGGAAAGATTATGGCCAAGATATATAGGAACAACCAAGAGAAGGGAATTAATCTCAAGAACATAGTTGAGTGTCTTGATGACCTCGACAATTACCAAAACAAGTTACCTCCGAGAATAAGGAATTCGCTATTCATGTTGAACAATAGATGCGGTGCTAATTTATACTTGAGATTGAACCAAGCTGTCATTATTACCACCAGACCTTTAGTATTATCAATCTTCAAAGGAATTTACCAAGAGAGTTCTTTAACCAGGAGAGTTGTTCAAAAATGCACCATAGCTGCGAAAACCACCATTGATATACTTGCAAACTTGAAGTCTAATGGGTGGTTTTCTACTTTTGGGTTCTGGGATGCACAGTATGGGTTCTCATCATTATTAATTCTAACCATGAGCTCATTATCTGGCCACCATTTCCCACAAGTTGAGATGGGAAGGAAAATCAATAGTTACATGAAGAACGCCGGAAATTTCACAGCAATGGAGAACGATATGAGACTCAAAGAGTTGGATGAACTCTTACTAAGAGTAAATGAACAAAAGAACAAAATGAGGAGGAATCAAACCCAGACCAATGGCGTATCAAATCATTCTTCTCCCCAGTCTCCACTCATAAAGAAAGATAAAAAGTCACCCATTAGTTCTCTTATAAACGAAATCTCCAACAACTTCGTGGCGGACTACAGGTCTTCCCCCAGCTCATCCACCAACAGCCCCATGTCCACCACCAACCAGCCAATCAACCACCGGGGCTCCAATAGCCAACCCAAAGTGAAAATGGAAATGAACATGGACGTGTTCTCCCACCAACCCAGCTTGGAAGGAATGAGCCTAAACGAAGACCCCGAACAAAGCAGCTTCTCCCGAAATGAAATGTCCCCTGACGTGTGGAATCTGTTGATACAAAACTTACTGTACTGGGATTCCAGCTCCATACCAGACTTTCTGGGATACCAGCCATAGCACGGCGTCCTGGCACCCTGGCGCCCGACCGCCTGGTCTCCGACCACCACCGCACCAGCGCCAACGCTACCCCGACATTCCGTAAACGAATAATGTACACTCCCATACCATATCTTCTCCTCCCTCCTGCCACTTCCGTCTTATCTTCCTTATCCGGCGTTCTGGCCCTACTTGCCCGCTATCATCTCGCGAAAATTTTCTATTGTTCTGCTATCAAATCCGTTATCAGGTCGGCTGCGACATTGGCTAAAGTATAAAAAGATTTAGGTTTGGAGGTGAAAATAATCAACAAATGTGGTCTGAACTTAAGAGTAAGTTGTTGGTGGACACACAGCCTTCTTCTTATAGTGATGGGACGTTGGCGTCTAACGTTTCTTTGGACCCGGTACCCTTTGACTCTGCTGAGAGGAAATGGACCTGGCCTTCTATGTTGGGGTTTTGGATTGCTGAAGCGTTTTCTATATCGATGTATCAGGTAGCTTCTAGTGCTATAGCGGCTGGATTGTCTCCTGGAATGGCCATTGGGGCCATTATCGTGGGCCACGTGATCGTCAGTATACCGGCCATGCTTAATGCCTATGTAGGTGCTACTAGAGGGATCAACTTTCCTATTACCATGAGGTACACGTTTGGGGTGTATGGAGCTTATTTTGGGGTGTTTGTTAGAGGTATTGTTGCTTTGATTTGGTTTGGAACTCAGACCTATCAGGGTGGTCAGGCCACTCAGTATATGATAACTGCTATTTGGCCTTCATTTAATCATTTTCCTAATAAGTTACCAGAATCTGCACATATAACGTCGGCTGAGTTGTTATGTTTCTTCATCTTTTTGATTCTTCAGATGCCGGTGTTATTTTTGACGATTAACCAGTTGAGAATCTTCTTTTATGCTAAAATTATAATCATGCCTATTTTTGGTATTGTATTGTTTGCTTGGGCTGTATCTCAAGCTCATGGATTTGGTCCCGTTTTCAACCAATCGACAAAGATATTGGACGGAACACCAACTGCAGTGGTTTTCTTTAGATGTATGATTTCAGCCATTGGTCCAAAAGCTACTTTGGCGTTAAACATTACTGATTTTTCTAGATATGCCAAACACCCTAAACAAGTATTATGGCCTCAGTTTGTTGGATTGGTGATTTTGGTTACCCTTTGTGGTATCTTAGGGATTGTGGTAACTTCTGCTACCAAGGTCATTTACGGAGTGGACACGTGGAATCCATTAGAGGTTAGTGCTTTATGGAACAATAGAGCTGCTATGTTCTTTTCTTCTTTCTGTTGGGCTTTGGCTATTGTTGGTACCAACATTTCTGCCAATTCAGTTTCATTTGCTAACGATTTAGCATTGTGGTTCCCCAAATACATTAATCCTAGAAGAGGTGCTTTGATCTGTTGTATTATTTCTGTTTGTACCAATCCATGGCAAATCCAAAATAATGCTGCTAGTTTCACCAAGTTTTTGGGAGGATACACCATCTTTTTGGCACCACCCGCTGCTATTATGATCGTTGATTATTACATCTTAAGAAAAAGAGTTATGAATGTTCCAGGGTTGTATAGATTAAGTGGACCTTATTACTTCTTCAAGGGTTTTAATATTCCTGCTTTCATTGCATTTTTCTGTGGGATTGCTCCAAATTTACCTGGTTTAGCATGGGCAACTGGTCAGACGTCTGTTCCAATTGGGGCAGTTTATTTATATTCTGTTAGTTATGTGACAGGATTTTTAATTTCAGGTTCCACCTATTACTTGATCTGCACATACTTACCAAGTATATGGATGGCTAAGGAAGTGTATGAAGCCGAAGAAGACGAAAGCGTAGGAAGCTCAATCGAGGGAAAAGAGAAAGGGGGATTCCACTTAAAGGAGAGAGAGTTGGGAGTGGGACCCCGTGAACTGGGAGATTCAAGAGTATAGTGATAGAGATAGAAAACATGCCAGTCATGTTTGTGTATAGTTTGGGAATACATGGGTAATTCTACCGATCCTCTATAAGTCTACGTCAAAATTTTATTATACTACAGAAGAATTAAAAGCCCAGCTGTCTACTCTGCCTTGTCGCTCATCACCTGTTTGACAGGCTCAGTATCATTAATGTACAATTTGTGCTCTTGAATATACCTTATCACACTGTTTGGCAATAAGTATTGTACACTCATCCCTCGTCTTATGAACAATCTTATTTTAGTGGAGCTGATATCATTGTAAATCAACTGTTTGATCACCAAGACATTTCTCCTGTGTTCATACATTATATCGTGACTCAACAAGAAGCTTCTAACATCGGATCCAGTTCTCTCCACAATCAAACACCCGTATTTACCTAATATATGATGCAAGTCTTGGTCGGCCCAAACATCAGGCTCTCCCATAGACTCGATAAGGTCTCCTCCTGCTAACAACATGATTTTGACCCCTCTTTTGTTCCCATCTTCGTTGAGAATACCTCCTCTTTTAATGTTGATTTCTTCATTAAAATGATCCAAAACCAATGCAGTTCTAGTGTACTTTGGCTGTAAGCTCTCCCAAGCATCTACCATTAACCAAGAGCTAGTTCTCTCACAAGCCAACTCACACATTCTCACTCTGTGATGTGCTGGTGCTAAACCTTGCTTTTTATAATTAGATGAAACAGGACTATAATAACCTCCGATAACTTCGAAGCGAGTCTGTTCATTAATAGCGTCCAATGCCATTTCAAACATCCGTAAATGAAGGTATGTAACGGGAGAAAAAGATCCACAAGCCACAATTACGAGTGGATGTTTGGAATTATCATTTAACCTTGTGGCCAACCTGTGGGTGGGAAATTCATACTTATCTAAGGTCTTCGCCTGTCTTTGAATACCATGAGGAACTTCTTCAAGGTCAGCAATCTGACTGGACTTGACGGTGGCCGTAGGTGGTAACACAGTGTGGATCGAAGAATTGTCTTGTGACTCATCGTAATCCCCTTTTAAGTCCGAGTCCGACAGCGAGTTGGAGTCAATCAACTCCGTGTGTTTGATGGGGATCTTGGAGTGGTGCAGGGACACTTTCTTGGAAGCACTAGGTGGATTTGATGTAACTGAAGGGTGTGGAGGTGGTGCATCAACCGGGTCCCCCATGTCTGCCAACACCAATGGCTGGATGGGAGCGTTCTGGGGAATCTTGGACGAAGGAGCAGTGGGCTCAATGTTCGGATTGAGTGAAGGAGGAGTGAAGTTTGGGTCGTTTGTAGGATCCATGGTTGAGTTTGCTGTGATATATCTCCGGAATCAGGAAAATTTTGAGATTTTATCTGAGAGACAGAGCGTGTGTTTACCGGTGTTTGGGGCCACACAAGAACGATTCGGAGAAGGTGGGGCCGGACTTAGGCACCGAGCAGATTGGTTGGAGTAGGAACGGGTATGGGTAATCGGCACGGGATGTTAAGGCTGCCGGCAACTGGTAATCGTGTGGAAAGTTTGGGGCAGTTTGGAAGAAGATTGGGGGAGTTTGAGGGAAGATAGGCCATGCTGGGGTGCTAGGGGAAGGAAGAAGGTGGTACGGGAAGACGAATTCGGAGTTTATTAAGGAAGAATCTCCTCTCTGATCGGTTTTTATGTCAACCAAAGTCCGAGTGGTGGAGGGGAGTCTGACTGTGAAAGGTCCTGGGGGTGTGGTGGTGCGGACATGGTGGGCGTGGTGGACTGTTGTCCTTCGGCCGTGGTCCTGTTTTAGGGCCACCGCAGTTTAGTAGATTGGGAAACAAATGCTGGAGATTAGACTTTTGGTATATAAGCTGGTGGATCCGGCAAGTGGTTGTATATGTTTAGGACTTACAAGTCAATTGAGGGTTTAACCACTCAGTATATGAAATTTGTAGAATCTACAAAAAGAAGCACTATTTGCCAGAAACTGGTATCGGAGTTCTGGGACAATTATTTTCTTTGGGACCAGTTAAACAGTCACAAGATGTTTGCTGAAGTGCTTGAGCTGAGTATTGTATGAGTTATGATGAATGAATATATGTGATTTTGAGTGAGAAATTTACGCTTGTAGGATGGTTTCTCTGTTTTGACTGTGCTTTTAGAGTTATTCGAAGTAAAAAATAACGTCACAGACAGGATTCGAACCTGCGCACGCAATGCGCAACGCCTAACAGCTAATAAGTTAGCAGGGCGTCGCCTTAACCACTCGGCCACTGTGACAGTAACAACGGGGTCTTCCGGGAAAATTTTGGTCACAAATAGATGTTTCAAACGATCAACGCTTTTTTCTCATGAAAGAGGCATGTCTAGGACTTGTAAGTGTATTAAATGGAAAGATATGATGACGAGGAGTCAACGGAAGTATTAAAAGATATAATTATATACTAATAAGAGGGTAATAAGGGGTCATATAGGGTCAGCAAGGATCTGAAGTTTTCACTAACTATGGGTGCAAGGGCCGAAAAATCGTGCCTCACCCAAGCTTTTCGTAGATGTTTGAGCGCTCTCGAGATGTTTATCTACGGGTGTAAGGGTTGGACCTAGCAGCTTTATTTATTCTAACATCAAACAACTTTTATTATACATCTTAATCTTCTAAGTCTTCATATTTATCAAGTCTATCTTCTGCTTGATCTTCATCTTCAATTTTTACTCCTCCGCTGACAGAAAACTGTCCACCAGCATCAATCATCAAGATATCGTGATATTTGGTAGCAGTATTGACAATTCTAGTGGGCTTTTCAACATCTTCATCTAACGGACCTAAACCTGGACCATATGTATCAGCGAAGCCCCATGCAAATACCATTCCATCTGCGGTAACAGCGAAAGAATGGTGAGATCCGGTTCCAATTTCTTTACATTTAATGTCATCTCCTCCAATCTTTAGCTTTGTAGGAGCTACAACAGCCCTTACATTACCATGTTGGTCCTTGAAGACAGATTTTGGTAAGTCTGCTTCTGGAATTCCAACTTCTTTCATATCATAACGACCCCATCCCAACACATCACCGTCTTGAGTCAAAGCTAATGAATGGTGTTCACCACCAACGAGCTTTTGAATCTTTCTCTTGGATAAAACTTCGATCTTAGTTGGTCTGGTAACCAAGGACCCGTCTTCTAATTCTCCTGCTGAATTAGTAAGAGCACACTGTCCAAATTGGTTCAAACCCCAGGCAAAAACGTTGTCATCATGATCAATGGCAAAACAGTGGAAATCTCCACTAGCAATATACTTAATATTATATAAACCAAACTGTTGAGGTTCCAAAGCTTTAAATCTGTGTCTTTCCAAGATTTTTCTACCTAATTGGAATTGCTGACCATTACCCCATGCATAAACAATCCCTTTGGCATCCAAAGCTAACAAATGATCTTTACCACCGGCTAATTGAACGATATTCTTCAATTGGGACATTTTAAGTGGAGATCTTTGGTACTTGATTTCGTCTCTTAAGAAACCCAAAATACCTTCATTGTTTCTGAAACATCCCCAGGCATAAACCTCTCCCGTTTCAAGCAAAACAGCACTCAAGTTGTCAGTAGCACAAATCTGAACAATTTTAACACCTTTTGGGAGACTTTCTACTAAGCCAGGAGTCGACTCAGCTTCATTCAAGTCTCCATCTTCATCATCACTGTCGTCGTCTCCAATATCCTTCAATACCTCTTTGACTTTACTAGTATCTCTGCCCAAAGCTCCACTATCATTGGTACCCCAAGACCAGAGTTGATTATTGGAGTCAAGCGCTAATACGTGCATACCCCCGACAGCAAAATCAACCACCTTTCCCTTGATTTCATCTTCCAAAAGGTATGGGTTCAATCTTGGACGCTTAACCTCTTTGTTCTTGGCGCTAGGACCAAGTCCTAATTCACACATCGACCCAGTTCCCCATACAAAAACATCTAAAGCGGTTGATTTTGCTTTAGGAACAGCGTTTAAAGAAGGCAACTTCGAGTAGGAGTGAAGAATGCTGAAGGAGGAAGTTGTCACGGACTTTGACTTCTTGGAGTTGCCGTTTGGCTCTGGTGTGCCGGCTTTTCTCTTTCTTTCTAATGCAACCATGTTGATTTTTTTCACTGCGAAGTTGCGATGTGAAGACGGCAAACGGGTGGTGCGAGAGGTAGCGAGAAGTGGCAGTAGTGAGGCGGCGAGATGGCGGTAGGTCCTGGCAGTAGAGTTGTGATCCTAATTCAATCGTCATATATTGGTATCAATTTAATTTGTGACTATTAGGTAAATTGTACCCTTGTCTTTTGTGCATCCATTTACTCTTTGTTTCTACAAAGAATCTGGCGTAGTTTTGAATCAAATAACCAAATGATCCAATTGCTCTTATAAAAGCTATTATAGCAACAGTCCATAAGATAAACATCAAATAGTAGTTCTTACCGGTTTCTCCTGCTTTGAAAACTTGTAACATTGTCATTATGAACACCAAGTTACTTAATAACCAGATTAAAACAACTCTTGTTCTAACATCTTTAGCGTAATCTTCTCCATCAAGAACGGTTGGTCCTTGGTTAGTACCATTTACCTTCTTGTTGGATCTCTTGGCTCTGATATTATACAATGTTTCTAAGTAGACTTCATCAATGTTAACATCAAGAACAACTGCTTCGAATTCTCCTTCTTCATTCTTTTCAATGATATATTGGTTAGATAAATCTTCTTTTGGATTGTTATCACCTTTGGTACCCCAAGAAACATCATGAGTGTTACAGAATGCAAATATTTGTAAAGTACAAGTGTAAGAAGGAATCATAAGGAAGTATTGTACTGAACATGTTATCATGTGCCATGGATCAAGGTAAAGAATAGACATTAAGGTGTATAAACCATAAGTTGATAACAAAGAAACAACAATACTTACAAACACATAAGTACTAGAATCTCCCAAACCGAATCTCTGAATGGTCATGGCAACAAAGTAAATACCAACAATTAAGGCGTATAAGGCACAAACGGTTAACAAACATATTAACGTTTTGAATATACCTTTGGACCCTTGAGGTCTGTTACCAATAGAAGCAATGAATAATGAAGTTAACACACAAATACAGAGATAATTGAAAATGGTAAAGATCCAGAAACCTCCATTATGTTTCACTTCTGTGATAAGACTTCCTGTTAAAAAGTAGAACGTCAAGTAGAAGTTACTCAACGAAAAGAAGGACAAGATCAATGTTACCAATTGATATAAGAATTCAACATGGAACCAGAACTTTCTTGCCATTGAATGATCAGTCCACCAGATCTTTTTGAAGTTACTCAAAGAGTATAAAGCGGCAAAGAAAGCACCATTGATCCATCTTCTTCTTTGTGATAAGAATTCGGGAATGGATTCAGGAACATCTGTTTCGGCAGTGGCACTTTTAACAAACTTTAACACCCAATTCTCCCGTCTTTTAGCAACCAATTCCCAACAAAGGATTCTATCTTCTGCCAAATACATATTGGCTTCGAAAAAGTTGGTCTTAGTATTTGAATGTGTTTTGGCAGTGTTCAAAAGATCTTCCCCCTTAAAATACGAAGCCAAAGGTCCTGTACCATCTTGATCATTGGTTAATGCAATATATCTATAGGCTGACAAAGCACCTGGTAAAACCGAAATATAACCGAATAACGACTCTAAAGGTTTATCTAAAATATTGGACATTTTATATTCGAAATTCTGGGAAGCAACCAAAGGATTTGTTAAGTTTATCCAACCTTTACCCTTCATGGCCTTGATTTCACCTGCTGCACCTGCAACATTAGAATCCCTATCAAAAGCTTTCCATAAGTTGTAAATTGCATGATTATCAGGCTTTGTTCCGACATCCAACAAAACAACAACATTAGGGTCCAACAATGGGCAGAAAGCATTGAACAACCATCTATGAGAGTTGATTTTCTTTTGATTTTTTTCTTTCAAACAGAATAACACCTGAACTGGAGCTAAAGATTTTTCATCTCCTTTGAATTTGAGGTTTTCATCAATAGAGATTTGGGTTGTGTACTCAAAAATATGGGCGTTGACCTTCTTATTGTTAACATATGGACGTGCAAGATTACCTTGGTAAACACCCGTTGCAGTTAAAAGCTGGAGAACATTTTCGTTAACTTTATTTCTACCGTCAGCTATAATAATAACTTGGATTTTTTTCCAACTTTCCTTTCCCCAAACGGAAGATTTGTTTCTGGTACATAAATGGGCAATGTTCTTCATGATTGCATGCATAGTTCTGGCAAATGCATACTCGTCTTCATTATACATGGTGACACAAATGACCAATTCAGTTTCTCTATCATATTTATTTGCTCTCATGGTGAAGCCATCACTTATGTAATCATCTGGTTCACTTGTACAAGCAGTATAAGTCATGTTGGTGAATTCCCCAAAAGGAGATTCTGTTCTGGTTAAAACTTTCTTTAATTCTTCAGGAATTGGATTTTCAAGCACCAAGTTTCCTGACTTACCATCGACTAATCTGACTTTTCTCTTGGTGGTGGTCTTTTCTCTATTTGGTACATAACCCTGAGCAATATTGTGCATCATATCACCATCAATGGAGGCACCAAAGTATTCACTTTCACTGGCTCCAGTGTGGTAACCGTCTGAAACAGACGAATGATAAGCTGTTGAGTCAGAGTAAAGGGATCTTTCTTCAAATTCTTGGCCCTTTTGATATGAATCATAGTCATAACTGTCCCTAGTAATGGTCTCTTGGTCTTCATCGTATGGGTTAGCTTCAGCGTATGTCTCTGGAGAGAAAATGGGCTGTGGAGGAGCAAGAAATCTCTCTGATCTATAAGAAGAAGTGGAATGGGAACCGTGGTCTCCAAGATCTCTGTTCTGGTCCCTATTTCCATGACGATGGGGGCTCCCAGTCAATTCAATTGATGTATCACTGTCCTCTAAAGTATCGTCAATGGGAATTCCCGTCTCTTTTTGACGCTTGGGTGACTCTCTCGATGTGTATTGCGCTCTAGCAGTTTTACCATCATTATACTGAAGCTGAGGAGTGTTTCCAAGCAACACCTTATTCATGTTTGAGCTCATTCTTCCACTTCTAGTGAAGATATCTGGTGATTGTCTTGTACTGGAAGGAAATGCCATGAATTCATCCTCATCTGAAGGCATTTGTGACTTGTACCTCCGAGGAGACGTATTGTCAATGAAAGCAGCGTTTGGATAGCTGGGCGTATCGTCTAACGGATTGTCGTCGAATGGGTTAGACATTGGTAAGGAAACAAGTATGAAGAGATTATTTATTTTGATGCGAGTGTTTGTTTATTTGGTGATTGCCTAATTGGGGTTCTAGTGTACATATAATATAGAGTATATGCAGGTGCGATGTGATGCGCAGTGAGATCCGCGAGGGACGCACGTCCACGGGCGCTGCAAGGCTCGCTGCACTGGGCGGTGGAGAATGTGGATTATATGCAGGTGGAGAATTCACAGATTTGGACATGGGCTTGGGCTCTGCCCTGGGCTTGGGCTTGGTGGTCAGCAACAGAAATCTGGCGGATAGAGCCTATTGATTTGGTGTAGCTGGGGCCTCAGGCAGCTGACTGAGCAGCTAGGGCCGGCCCTGCTCGTGGTGGAACTGCCGCTAAATCTCCCCGTCGCACCACCATTACCTCGCACCGGGACCGCCGCCTGGCACCACCGCGTAAATTGCTCGCTCGCCCTCCCAGTTTTCATGGATCCCACAAGTCCTGCTTCCCAAATATCCAGCGTGGGGTTTACGAACCTCAAGCGACACAACACAAACTCGTCAATATCCACTACCACATCTACGTCATCCAAACCAAACGCTTTATCCCGACTTTTCACCAGAAATCGGTCGTCTACAACCATCGACAGACCAACCGAAGATGAACTTTCAGAAGAAGAAACTCCTACGTTGGAACGTAAACCATCCAATGTGTTCCGGTTGAGTAAGATGAATAAGCGCCGAACAAAGAATGCCAAAGATCTTACGGTTCAAACGGATGTACCCCATCTCCAGCCTCCTAGTGCTCGAAAGACCTCCATGAATTCACCAGTTTCCACCATTCTGAGCTTTTTCCACCGATCAGCTAGTTTTCCCCTGGCGGGAATTGATTCCATTGACGAACTGGTTCCTCGTGCAGTGGTGACACTCCTGTCCAACAATTCCAACTCCCATATCACGGATGCAGGGTTTGCCCAGATTTACCGATTCTCAGATCTGAATAATTTGTTGGAAGAAGAGCTGGAGGATCTCGAGTCGTTCAAGAAGATGTTTATGCCTGCTGACCAATACCTCCGGCTGAAATTTCCTGCTAGTCCATCTGTGGTAGAAGAAGGCGAAGGAAAGTTTTGGCACACGCTTTTAACCTTGGTAAAACCCGTGGTTCTCTCTTCCCAACAGAAAAGAATGGCCAATGGGAACAAAGCTGCTCTATTGATAATGACAGAAGAGGATATAAGCTCATTTATACGAGAAAACTACACCATAGACGTCTCTCCCCATGATGACGATGAGACCCGAGACTTAAAAGTTAGAGAAATCAACCAAGATCTTGTTCATTTTTTCAATAAAATCGTAGCCTTGTTCCACAAAGATTTTAAAGTTCAAGAAGATTCTAATTTGGACCCCATTTGTCGTGGGTGGTACAAGTTGGCAGCCGAATGGGTGTATTTCCGTAACAGAATATTTCCATTTGTGCTAAATTGCCTAGCTAGTATGAGCGAAATACGACTATTAGCCGAATCACACATGGAATTCGATAAGCTCCTACTCAATTCGTTTAAAAAGGTGGTGGTTAACCCATTTACAGAGTGGAGAAACCGGTTTAATCCTCGTGATGGAAACTTTCTTAAGAGTTACGCTGATGGGAGAATACTACGGGAGTTGGTCCAATGCTTTGGTATGATTAATTCAACACAGGTTTATGGAGACGAAGAGGGAAAAGATTTCATGGTTACATTCGTGTGGTTGACGGAGTTGTAGATCGCCATTCTGGCTGATGTAAGGGTATTCATGCCTGGTTTAGGGCTTTGTACTCAAAAAATTGTACTATAGAATAAAGAAACGACACAATTAGAAGAGCCCATTCACTCAACTACCATTGTAGTATCTCAACGAGAAATTCTCTTATACCACTAACTCTGAATGCCTATACATATGCTGCACCCTGCACAATGCAACTCTGTAATCATGCATTAGTCGCATTCCACTCATTTTATGCATAACGCGTCCATCTTCAAATCTCACCAAATCTCACCAGCATGTCTTTACCTTCCCACCTAAAACAAAATCTTATGCCGTCAGAGATCAGTTTCATGACGGAAAATGAATACATTCAGATTCTTCCGAGATATCTGATGAAGTCTATCACATTAATTGGTACAAAAATCCCCAATTTAAGAGCTTTAAGACGAGAAAGGATTCCATTATGGGTAGCTCTTATTCTTAAATCACAGGGAAAATGTAACATAGTACCACCAGATTGGCTAAATCTTGTATACCTTAAGAACATATACGATGAGGAGATCAAAAATCCCGCTAGATTTAGTGCATTACCTTCCAATTGGGTGGAATTAAGTAAAGTGCTATTGTCCAAAGCTCCAGACGACCTATCAGATCCGGTACACCAGCTCAAATCAATCATACAGGATGTACGAGAGATCAGACAAGTTAAGGTGAGAAAGGGATTGAAAGAGGTGAACGAATCCAATATGGTTTTGACCAATTTATCATTGTTGGAAATAAACGAAATAAGACCTTTCATGTTGAGTGTGATGAACAAGCTTAGGGAGATCCACGACACTATAGAGGATGAAGAACCTATAGATCTTGACGATGACGAGTATGATTAGGAGAACTCTACTTCTCTGAGTACGGCAAGTATGATTAGAAGAGATGAATAGAATAACTGTTGTATTTTGACAGTGGCCCGAAAAGAGCACCAAAAGAGAATGTAAGACTCCAGAACCACATCAATGATGCTATATCCGGAAGCACAAGGTCGCCATAAACCCCTGCAAACTGTTTTATACCACATTTGCAAGTACAGCCAAGAACAAAGCCGTTTATCACAGCACAATAGTCCATAAATGCTCTCGTACCATCAGAGTATCCACCCCAAACATAGCATATAAGTATCAGTGTACTAGTAATATCAATAATTCACCAAGAATTGCCCAACGTCTGGATTCCTTGTTGTATAGACCTCAGCATGGATTCTTCTACAACCATTATCCCGTCCAATTCTACACAAATTTCCCCTGAAAGCTACCACAAACCCCACCAATTTACCTTCTTCAACACCAGTTCCCCTATATTCCCATACGTGTTCCGTACCACTTCTCAGCCTCTTCCCAACCTGCTTATCTTGCCCCAATGAGCATCGCGCAATTATGACTAAACTTAACCTCACCAAGCAGCTAACGTCCAACCTCGATAAGCATGAACTTCGGACCAGTTCCAAGAGGAATTTGATTCTTTCGATTCTCCGGTCCACTGCCACAAAAAGAGAGACCAAAAACTATATGAATAAGTATCAGAGTCAGTTTAAAACTACCAAGGACAACCAGAGAAACATATTTATAAATCGGTATCTCCAGCAAAAGAATCCGTTTACCAACCTTTATGATGAGTACGATAACAAGCTACCAAAGATTCCACTTCGAATAGCCATATTTAAGATGAGATTCAGTGCCATAGAAGCCCATTATTGGCCAGGGATTGAAGAAACGTTCAAAAGACTCATAAGTCTCGGAATTAGTCCCATTGTGGTGATGGATCATGACCAGGAATTGATAAACGACTTCAAGTTGAATGAACTTTCGCTAATTGGCCAAGGAAACAAGATACTCAAGTGTCTTGCAGGCATTAACCCTCGGCTTATTCGAACATTATTTTATTCTACTCCAGAAAACAACCTTCAGATTAACAGTTTGGAACAGATCTTGATTCCTATGTACCAAAATTTTGTTCCTATCATTCAGCCCATTGTTTATGACACAAAACTGTCTAGTCAACGATTCCTCAAGTCTAATGAGCTCCTTTCCCGGTTGTGTAAGGATATTCTTTCCCCCAAGCAAAAAGACCTTCTTTCCATTGAAAAGATTGTTTTGGTGGATAATAATGGGGGAATTCCCTCCATAGAGAGAAACCAGACTAGCCATGTTTTCATTAATTTGTCTCAAGAGTACAGTGACATAATTTCAGAGCTTTACATTGGATTCTTGGACCCCGATATGAGAGATTTGCATATTAATAACCTCAACGCTGTGGATGAGCTCCTAACATCCATTGGCAGTATCACCGGAGACGATGAGACCACAGGAATTATCACCACTCCAGAAATCATGTCCATTAACGACGATCAGTTGAATCCAATTATCTATAATGTCCTTACTGACAGACCCATAATATCATCTTCACTTCCCCTGTCATTCAAAAGAACACCTCAATTGTCAACCTCCATCCTTAAAAAAGGGCTTGATGTGCTTGTGCTCGAACCAGACAACTATCACCGGAAATTTACTTTACAAAACTTGATAGAAGATAAAATGGTCGACAAGGACAAACTCTTTGACCTTATAGAAGACCTGTTTGGACGTCCATTGGACAGAAACGCATATTTTGAGAGAATAAATGAAACAATAAGTGATATCGTCATCATAGGAGACTATGATGGAGGAGCTATCATTACTACTGAGTCATTGGGGCCCCACAATGTGCCTTATTTAGATAAATTTGCGGTTGCAAAAAAGAACCAAGGTCTTCCAGGGCTTGCAGATATCATCTTCAAGCTTATCATTCAATCCAATCCGGATGAACTCATTTGGAGATCCCGTAAGAACAACCCCATCAATAAATGGTACTTTGAACGGTGTATTGGGTCCACAGCCGAGGCCGATTCTCACTGGAAAGTGTTTTACACTGGCGATATTTTTAATAAAACCATCCAAGTAAGGAAGAAGAGGGATGGAGTTAACATTGACGAGAAGTTGAAGGTATACTCCGCCATCTGTGAGTCAATCCCTCCGTCTTTCCTTCCTGCCAAATAAATCCGGTTCACACACGTCCCGTTTTTATTCGCAAGCAAATTTGTTGAGCTTTCCCCATACTTTAGCCATGTCGTCTGAAGTGAAGCAAAGACACAAAAACCCTTCAATTGGCGACAAAGTTACACAAATGGGAACCAGAGTGTCGAATCTTAGCTTTTTCCACGAGTTGGATGAATGGCAGCAGGATAATCACTACATACGGTCGGGCTACGTAAAACAGACTAATTCATATAAATCCAGCATAATGTCCCTTTTTTACGTGCATAACGAAACAGGTAACATCTACTCACACTTGGTGCCTTCGGTGGTACTTTTGGGGTGTTTAGTTGTATATTTGAACCAGAAATTCGAAGGAAATTTGCAGTTGTGGGAATGGGCCAATTTCCTCCAGTTTGGGGCTGCAGCAACCTTCTGTATGGCCATGTCATCCATATTCCATTGTATGAAGTCCCATTCTCCAACTGTATGCAAGTTTGGTAACCAGTTGGACTACTTTGGCATCATTATCTTGATTACGTGCTCATTAATGTCTATTGTATTATTTGCCTATACTGCTGAGCCATTGCTCAAATACGGGTTCTGTGGGGTGTTTTTGGTGTTGGGATCCATATGTACAGTATTTACTTTGGATTCCAAGTTTTCTTCCCCCATTTACAGGCCAATAAGATCCACAATGTTCATCCTTTTTGGACTTTCAGGTGTTTTACCCATCGCCGTTGAATTATACCGTTCAGGAGTATCACATACCAACGAAAGGGCCGGATTGAATTGGCTTATTTTGGAAGGCTTTTTCTATATCTTTGGTGCAGTTTTATATGCTATGAGAGTTCCAGAAAGGTTTACTCACGTTGAACAGGACGAACAAAGCCTCTTATCACAACCTCTTGCAGGCAGATTTGACATCTGGGGCCATTCCCACCAGATATTCCACGTTTTGGTGGTTGTGGCCGCATACTGTCACTGGAGGGCTTTACTCCAGTGTTTCATATATATGCGGACTTAATGATATACGACAAAATTGGACTATTCAACCCACGAAAATCCCAAAAACGCCCAAAATACTTCTTCTCTTGTACTCTGATATCCACCACACCTCCTACTGCCAGCCCTAGGTCGTGTCTGCTCGTCGTACAGTTATCTGTTGTACGCACTCGTGAAATATTCATGAATCATTTGGTAGTAGTTCCGTGCCATGGAATCTGGACAGGCGGCGGTGTGGGCGACCGCCAGGAGGAGTGGCTTCTCGCCCCGTTCCAGCTTGACGGCAAAGACCATTTGTGTTTTAAACAGCACTTGACAACAGCAATTGACGTGTTACGACAAGACCCGAGTGCTTTGGTGGTAATATCTGGCGGTAGAACCAAGAGGGAAAGTAGTATAAGTGAGGCTAGATCGTACTATAATCTTCTCCAGGAACTTATAAAGGATGATGAGGTGCTTTCAAGGGTTGTTTTAGAGGAGTATGCCCGGGATTCGTTAGAAAATGTGATCTTTCTGATGTGTAAGTTTTACTCCCACACTCAAACAGACCCCCAGAAGATTACAGTCACGGGATTTGAGTTCAAAAGAAGTAGGTTTGTGGACCATCACTTCAAAGCATTGAAGATCCCACCACAAATGGTGGATTACATTGGAAATTCGCCTGATCCAGACACAGATGTCAAGGCATATTTCGAAGACTTACACAAAAGTGAATACAAGTTTGCTGTGGCGTTGTTTGAGAACGACTGGTACGGTGTACGGGATCCTTTACTTAAGAAGAAGGTATCTAGGAACCCATTTGGAGACACACATGATTATAAGGCTTCCTGTCCACACCTTAAGCTGTTTCTCGACGGAATCTCCGACGGGTCTGGCTTGACGAACGAACAGATCCAGGGCACGATACCATGGTAGAGGTATGTACTGTGGCAACAGAATCCAGGAAGTTCACACTTGCTGTAGAGATAGAAACCGATAAAATACTATAGAGAACTTTTACTCACAACCTACACCTAAATTCCTATGTACTCTCCTATTTACGAGCTCTTCTGGTTTGGACGGCTTTACTTAAGTTCTTCAACATGTCAACAGTGGTCTCCCAGCCAACACATCCATCAGTGATAGACACACCGTATTTTAAGGAAGATCTGTCTTGGCCGCTTGGTGGCATTGCTTGCTTACCTTCGTTGATGTGGGATTCCACCATCACACCAATGATACTCTCTTCTCCATTGGCAATTTGGTCGGCCACAGATGCCAATACTTTTGGCTGGTTTTGGTAGTTCTTCTGGGAGTTATCGTGAGAACAGTCAACCATTAATTTGAGCGATGGGTCAGTGGACTTGGAGATGGCTTCTTTAGCAGCTTTAACGGATTCAACATCATAGTTAGGACCCTTTTTACCACCTCTTAAGATAATGAAACAGTTATCGTTACCTTTGGTGGTGGTAATGGCTGCCATACCATTTTTGGTGACACCCATAAAATGGTGGCCTTTACTGGCAGCTTGAGCAGCGTCCAAAGCAACACCCACACCCCCATCGGTACCATTCTTGAACCCGATTGGGAAAGATAATCCACTAGCCAATTCTCTGTGTAACTGAGACTCGGTGGTTCTGGCTCCAATAGCTCCGAAACTTAACAAGTCACTAAAGTATTGTGGGGAAATGGTATCCAACATCTCAGAACCGATTGGAAGTTCAGCCTTTTCGGTCAAATCCAAGTATAATTGACGGGAGATTCTTAACCCTTTGTTAATATCAAAAGTATTATCCACATTTGGATCATTAATTAAACCTTTCCAGCCCACAGTGGTTCTTGGCTTCTCCAAGTAAGCTCTCATTATGATAAGCAAGTCGTCTTCCAACTCCACCGCCAACTTCTTTAATCTGGCAGCATAGTCCATGGCAGCTTCTGGGTCATGGATGGAACATGGTCCTACAATAACCAAACATCTATCGTCTTTACCTTTCAAGATTTGTGCACTTTCGTATCTACCTTTGATAACTGTGTCCAAACACTTGGCTGAGGCCCTTACCTCATTGGTCAACACCAAAGGAGAAATCAAAGGATCGTATCCTAAGATTCTCGTGTCATCGTATTCTTCTGGGATTGGTGTTTTACTCATTTTGCTGGGTTTTGTCGTCTGGAAATTTTTCAGTTAGTCATTTACGGTCTGACTCAGTTTTCTGTATGTCGTGCGCTGGCGATAAAATTTTTCACTGGCAGAACAAACCGGTGGCAGGGCGCTGGGGGAGGCAGGAGCTGGGTTCTGGAAGGTGAAAAGTGTGTAGAAAGGGATCAGTGTATGGGTTATGGTTTTCGGGAGCTTTTAAAGGGTTCTGGGGGCATTTGGGGAAGGGAGTTTGGGCCCACATGGGCTGGCCAAGACTTGAGTGTTTTGGCCGTACGCACCAGCAGCAACCACAGGCAACTCAGGTCCGATTTGGACAGTTTGATTTGGCGTTTAGACAGTTCAGCCTCGGGCATCTCGGATAAACTGAATGCTTGCAAGGGTTCAACATTTGCAGCTACGCATGAAAATGGGATGGACACGACCTTTTTTGCAGCAAAATGGGAAGTCTTAAAAGGAGGACAACGGGGTGGTTAGTGGGTGGTGGGGGCAGGGCTGGGGATTGGAGGCCAGCTTAACTGGTAAGTATACATCATTGTTCCCTGATCAATGTTGTCCAGTATCCCAAATCTGCGAAATTTACACACAGATCATTTCAGATCCAATGAATAACAATCTAAAACCACACATACGAACCACAACCAGCATTGCGTAACACCATGTCCAGGAACATGCCATGTATCACCTGGAAGCATCACCACGTGACCTGTAGTGTGGCCCATATGACCTATCATACGACCTATCATATGACGTATCGTGTGGCCCTGTCTCACAGCCTTATCGCGCAGTCGTTTAATTCACAATAAACATGGTTTCCGACAACAAGCTCATATTTGGGTCGTTTTTTGGGTTTGGACTCCTCAACAATATCCTCTATGTGGTGATTCTATCGGCCGCTGTGGATCTTGTTGGGAATTCCACTCCCAAAGCAGTGGTTTTGTTATCAGATATTCTCCCAGCATTTATCCTTAAACTACTAGCACCGTTTTTCATCCACACCATTCCGTACCAGAGCCGATTATGGTGTCTTGTAGGGTTATCAACGGTTGGAATGCTCATAATCAGCTTATCGGGAACACATTCGATAGGTATTAAGATTGTGGGAATATGTATGGCCTCATTATCGTCTGGTCTTGGTGAGCTTACATTCCTTCAGTTAACTCACTATTTTAATGAATTGTATTCTATCGGAGGATTTTCTTCTGGAACTGGAATGGCAGGACTTGGAGGGAGCTTTACGTTTCTTCTCCTTACGAATATCATGGGGTTAAAGACATGGGTAGCCCTTTTATTATTCTCGGTAATTCCATCTGGGTTTGTTGCTATTTTTTATGGGGTTTTACCGGCTCCCAACACAGAGATAATCCAGTATCAAGAACTTCCTGGAAACCACACATCCAAGATAAGCGTAAGAGACCACATTTCAAACACTTTCAGGGACATCAAACCACTTCTTAAGCCATATATGGTCCCCTTATGTCTGGTTTATGTATTTGAATATGTGATTAACCAGGGAATATCTCCCACCCTTTTATTCCCATTAGAAGAACTCCCCCACTGGCTTTTCAAATCTTTTAGAGACATTTACGTGGTGTACGGATTTCTTTATCAACTAGGAGTATTTATCTCTAGATCCTCCATTAATTTAGGTCTCAGATTCAAAAATCTTTATATTTTCAGTATACTACAGTTCCTTAACGTAGTGGTGCTCCTAAATCAATCAGTCTTGGATGTACCTTTCACTTCAATCTGGCCATTGCTTGTGCTTATCCTTTACGAAGGCTTGCTAGGAGGTTTTGCCTACGTTAACACTTTTTACTCTGTGAGTGAAGAATCCCCCAAATCCAAGAGAGAATTTAGTATGGGGTGTGTGGGAATGAGTGACAGTCTTGGGATCGTTCTAGCCGGCGTGGTTAACTACTGGCTAGAGACAAAGTTGTGCCTGATCCAGGTGTCTAACGGCCGGGACTGGTGTAGATCTGAGTAATAATACAGTATTAATGTGTGAAAACCACTTCTTATCTTATCTCTGATTCGCCTTTTCCCACGAGCCTCGCCCCACGCTCCCGCCCCACCACCACACGCCCCGCCACATCTCCCCCTATCTCGCCGCGATCCACACTTTCCTGTTCCGGAACTGACTCACATTTTTGCGAATCCACAATTTATCCATCCAGCTGATATTTGGTGTATGCTCCTAAAATCAACAAAACTTTGGAAATTTGGACAATTAATTACTACACGAATGTCACAGTCAGCCGCTAGTTTATATAATCCGTATTTCTTCAAACCAGAAGGAGAAAAAGACATTTGGTCCTTGATTAATGAGGCTGCCCAGGAAGCTTCAGCAAAGAATCCTTCCAGACCAATTTATAATTTGGGTCAGGGTTTCTTCTCTTACAATCCTCCAGACTTTGCCCTTGATTCTGTTAGGGACGCAATTGTCAAGCCTCAATTCAATCAGTATGCTCCTGCCAAGGGAAACCCTAATCTTGTGAAGATTCTTACGGAAAAGTATTCTGCTGATTTTGGGTACGAGGTGAAATCTGATCAGATTTCCATTACTACAGGTGCTAACGAGGGAATGCTTTCTGCATTCTTTGGGTTCTTAACTCCAGGTGACGAAGTGGTTGTGTTCCAGCCGTTTTTTGATCAATATATCCCCAACATTGAGATGACTGGGGCCAAGGTCAAATATGTGGATTTCATATTTCCTACCAAGTTTGACACTGAAATTGTCACTGGGGATGATTGGCATGTAGACTGGGATCAACTCCATGCTGCTATCACCCCCAAGACAAAGATGATTGTCATTAACACTCCTCATAATCCAATTGGTAAAATCTTTAATGAAGCAGAATTGGAAAAAATCGGTAAGATTTGTATTGAAAATAACCTTATTTTGGTTAGTGATGAAGTGTATGAGAACTTGTACTTCCATGATTCATTTCCCCGTCCTGCTGCTCTAAAGAATTTACCCGAATTGAGAGAAAGAGTTCTTACTGTGGGATCTGCTGGTAAGTCTTTTGCTGCCACTGGTTGGAGAGTGGGCTGGGTTACGGGACCTGCCAATCTTATCAAGTATGTGATTGCTGCTCACACAAGAATCTGTTTCTCCACTCCTGCTCCTTTACAACAGGCGGTCAGTGAAGCATACGAGAAGGCTAAACACAATAACTACTTTGAACTCACTCGTAAGGCATACTTGAAGAAGTATGAAATCTTTACTAAAGTCTTTGACGAGTTGGGATTGCCCTACACCATTGCTGATGGGGGATATTTCTTATTGGTCAATCTTCTGAAGGTGAAGGTTCCATCCGACTATGAATTTCCTGAAGCTTTTAAATCCAAGACCAACGATTTCAAGTTGGCATATTGGCTTATTAATGAATTCGGTGTCGTTGGTATTCCTCCAACAGAATTCTTGACGCCTGAATCACGTAAGGGTCCTTTAGAAAACTGTATAAGATTTGCTGTGTGTAAGGATGATGATTTCTTAGCCAAGGCTACTGAAAGAATTAGATTATTAAAAGACTATTTATAAGAATTAATAGATGTATAAACTTCATTGGAATTCTATGAATTGGGTTTGGGGTGAAATGCTTTAAAACAATACTGAATATCTCCAAATTCATCCGGGCCCATCTCTATTTTCTCCTCCACTTGTTTGAAGGTCTTATCTAGAAGAGTCCAGAGGGTTTGCCTTACGTCTTCGTATCCCTTTCGAAGAGGTACTTGGATTAATACCTTGGTTTCCTGGTTAGTTACTTTACGGAGCACGTTTTCTATCAAATATGGGTGTTCTTCCGAATATAGAGGATCACTGAGGATTACTGTTCTGAACGGAACAGAAGGATGTCGTATAAAAAACCCTGAAGGGTCTTTCCAGTCCAATTCATCTGTATTTCCTTCTAAACCATTGAGAGTCAAATTCTCTTGGAGATTAGGTACAATTTCCGCCAAATCAGTTAGGTATACCTCTTGGTACCCCAATAAACGAAGAACTATACCTAGAAGCCCTGTGCCAGATCCCAATTCTAGAATAGGCTCCTGAACTGAGTAACCGTCTATAAGCTTCTGGCTGAGGATAAGAGAAGAACCCCAAGTTTTAAGACCAAGATTATCTCCCGTAAGTGCTGGCTCCCTTAGCTCTATGTAATCCCTACCCAATCTGTCGGAATGTACAAACTTAATTTTCCTTCGGAGCTCTGGCTGGGCTGTTCTACCACCGTTTTCTGACACCCGTAGGCTAGCTTCTTTATAAATATCTTCTCGAGCCTCTTCTTCGATCCAGTCTAAATGGCTGGAGATGATCCGTGCCAACCAGCCGCTATACTCCTTGGTTTTCTTAAGACCACCACCAAGTCGTGGGATTTGACTTAGCTTATCCCGTGTATCTAGTCTTGGACAGTATAGGGAAATCCACCCAAGAGCTTTTTGCACCACAGAATCACTAAGGTGCTTTTCCTTGAATATTTCATCAGCAGACTCAGGAATAGACTCATCCACCAGGAAGTTCCACACCTCATTCAACGATAAAAGTCTCAAAACAACCACTAACACCTCCTTTGGTGGATGTAAAGTGATTATGGGTAAATCCAAGACGTGAAGTGGCACAAAAGAATCCTCCTCTTCCACGAGATCCTGGTCAATTTCTGTCGATTCTTCGAATCCAGGAGTAACCAGCACCACAACACTACCATTACCTACACCCACATGTTCATAATCCCCCTGGGGCCGGTGTTCAGCACTAAAAAAGGAGAGAGGATCAAAGTCCATAATGCGCAGACCAATGCGACCAGAGAATTGCGATGAGGAGGCCTCTGGGAGCTCCAGAAGAAGCCATATGGCAACAGAGGAAGCGTGGGATCTTCCGTTATCCGTCTATTATCTACAAAGCATTAGAAATCAGTCACTCTACCGTTGAAGGACCAGTCATTATACTTTAATGGATCCTGTTTGGGACCACCTCTTTCTCCCGTTTTGGGATTCACGTCTCCTTCAAACTCGGGAATCGTCTTGATGAAGCTGGTGGAGAATCCTCCGATGTCCGTTTTGAGTTCTGGTGCTCCTTCATACTTGTCGTTTCCCGGAGTTGACCCCTGGGCCTGGATCTTTTTGTTATAATCATCAATGGCTGCCTGAGAGTTTGCGATTCTTTGGAGTCTTTCAAACTCTTCTTGCTGCTCTTTGGGGAGTTTAGGTGGTGAAGGCATCTGTTCAGGCATGAACTTGGACGAATAAGCCCGAGAAGCCACAAATCCTTGCTTTTTAACTAAGTTTCTGGTGTATTTGAGCATGTTCTAGTAAGAGAATTCCGTTGCCGGATATCGCGATTAAGAGCAGAGCACGTGATGCGCCAAGGGCAGGTGATTTGGGCGGTAGACGAAGGGAAGATGGTGGTAAGGGGCGGTTAGAGGTGGAAGGAGAGTGGTGGGATACTAGAGAGGTTTCTGTAGGAGTTTCTGGAGCTTTGTGGTGGCACAATCAGAGTTTAGTTGCACCGGGCATGAATGGTCCAGAGCCGAGAGACTAGGGCATTTTGTGGTACGATTTGGAGGAGAGGATACTCTTGGAGGACGAAAACACCAGTCAAGAAAGTAATTACACTCGTGAAGACTCTTTGTGTGGATTTCCACCAATCACGGAGCTTTTTAATACTCTATAACCTCGCCCCATCTTATCTCCGAGTATCTCAGTGCTCCATAGTATTCAAGCCACCTGAATCCAACGTCGTGGGACCATTGTATAGGTTCTTGTATATGTTACAGTACTAGAAACCCGGAAACACCAGTTCCATTAAACCTAAAAGCTTTTTAAACTGAAAAGAAATGGCTGCAAAAATTAAAATTTTATTCATTCACGACATACAATCCTATCAAATTTCCTCTGCACTATCAGCTTGTTCAATCTGTTCAACTCCCAAATCTTTTTCATCATCAGAAACAAGATCAATGGTTCTGGCATGGACATCATGTTGGACGGTTCTTCCTCTGGTTGCAAAAACACCTCTTGTAAGACCTTTTCTCTCGAAGATATGGTCGATATCTTCTAATTCTAAACCAGCAGTTTCTGGAATGAAGAAGAACACAACAGGAATCCAAGCGGCACAAAGAATGGCAAAAACGACAAAAATCTTCCATCCAATATTCTGGATTGCAATAGGAGTAAGTTGAACCACAGCGAAAACACATAACCAATTGAAGGCCGAAGCGATGGCTTGAACTCTGGATCTTAATCTGGTGGTGTTAAGTTCTGCAGCCATAAACCAAGGAACGGGAAGCCACCCTACTCCGGTGAACAATTGGTACAAGAACACGAAGAAAGTTGCACCTACAGAGCACCCGTAACCTCCAATTGAAAGTAAAATAGCCACCATTATGAAACAGAAAGAGAGACCAGCAGATGATATCATTAATAACTTTCTTCTACCCAATTTAGGGTTATCAATACTCCAAAGTGGAATAAAAGATCCAAAAAGATACACAATTTCTGTGCAACCAGCTAAAATTAATGATTTAGTGCTTCCCATATTCATGGTGGTTGTATAGATAATTGGAGCATAATAATTGATAAAATTAGATCCAGCAAACTGTTGGGCAAACATAAGGAACATTGAAATTAAGATTCTTCTAAAATTTTGGATTTCACCTCCTTCAAATAACTCTTTTATTCTGAATCTTCCACCCCGGTTTTCCATTTCCACAGCAGTTTCGATTTCAATTCTTAATTTAATCACGGTATCGGTGTTGATAGTCGAAGTTTTACCATCTAAAGCCGCCAAAACCTCTGCTGCTTCTTCATTTCTTCCCTGTTGAATCAACCAACGAGGACTTTCTGGTAAAAAGAACGTTTCCACCAATAAACTAACGGCAAATATACCTTGTAAAGAAATGGGGAATCTCCATTGAATAGAACTGGTAGCATAAGAACATCCAAAACCTACCCAATAAGCAATAACCACCCCCAAAATCGTAACAATGGCTTGCCAAGTTAATAATCTACCTCTATTATTTCCTGTAGCACACTCAGACTGATAAACTGGAATAGTAGAAGAGTTAAATCCATTACCAAACCCAGTAATGATTCTTCCAAGGTACCATACACCTCTTACATAAGAAGCCCCCAAGAGAACCGTACCGATAATCATAATTAAGGCCCCAAAGAACATCATGGCCCGTCTACCAAGTTTTTCACCCACAAAAAATGCAACAATTGATCCAAAAACACATCCCAAATCATAAACCGATGTCAATAATCCTTGAGTATTAGCGTCAGGATTATTAAACTGTTTAAGGAAATCTTTATTACCAATAATTGAACCCATAACTCCTTGATCATATCCAAGTAACAAGAACCCAGTACACGAGCAAAATGTCACCACATAACGAAGCACTACACCTCTGGTATTATACCTTGATTTGAACCAGCCAAAATTCATGATATTTGGGGTGGAACAAGAAATTCTGGGGGTTTTATAGGCCACTAAAGTTGGGGTAGCTCATACACCCCAACCCCACTTTGTCATTGTATCAGGTTTCCATCCAACGGACGAATTACCAAACACAAAGCAACCAACAGAATCGGTTTAAACCTATACCGAATGTGGGGCTACTGATCCTCATTGGTCCCAGATCCCCCACACGGTTTGTCCGACAATGGGCTCGGACTTTTATACAGGGACGTTCGTATTTACACGTTAATTTGGCAGGTTTTTGGGGCACGTTTGGGCAGTGTTGGGTCCGGGGAGGTGGTGGGAGTCAGAGACAGGTTAATTGGGTTTTTGCCGGGGCTTCTTTCATGGTCCCAAGGCCATAAAAAGTCCGAGTGACAAGCCGGCACAATGCAACGTTACACAATAGGGTGGAGACCTCAACTGTGAGTGGGGGTATACCTTTCGGCCACCTAATAAGCCGTCCACCCCACGCACGACTTCAGAGGGTATAAGGATAGATGGGAGAGCAGTGGAGGAGTTTGTGGGTTAGATGTGAAGATATATATATATATATATATCAATATATATATATGCAAGTTTAGGGGTTTGCAAATTCCTGTTAGGACAGTTTCGGCCAATTGCACCCCAAATGTGTTTCGGAAATTATCCGCTGTCAAGAATCTAAATTAAGCAGCCCCAAGGCTAGAAAATATCTAGTTCCGACCAAGATCTACCACTTCCAGAACTGGTACGGTACCCCTTCCAGATATGGTCAAACGCGACGACTCCCCCGAAATTGATAAGGAAACCGGGCGGCACACGCCCTTCATATACTTCGGATTTGGACTTCACTAAAACCGTAACTTTTAACTATGTCGTTCAAACACTTAGCCATTAAGCCAAATAGGCTCATTGAAACTATCCACGAAACCGCCAAATGGGGCGCCAAGGGCGTTTGGGGCCCTGAAAGCACCCAAACTGGAGTGTGTCGATTAACTTTAAGTGATTACGATAAGAACGTCAGAGATTGGTTTGTTCAGGAAACCCAGCAATTGGGGTGTGAGGTCAAAATTGACAAGTTAGGTAACATATTTGCTATTTATCCGGGTGAAAACGACGGAATTCCAACCGCTATGGGATCCCATTTGGATACTCAACCCACTGGGGGAAGATATGATGGAGTTCTTGGAGTTCTTAGTGGATTGGAGGTTTTAAGAACCATGAAAGATAATGGGTACAGACCCAAATATCCAATTGCATTGATTGACTGGACAAATGAAGAAGGAGCTCGGTTTCCCGTTTCTCTTATGCTGTCGCTTGTTTGGGCCAACCAAAGAGACTTACAAGAGACTTATGATCTTAAATCTATAACCGATGATGTTCCCGTTACAGTTAAGCACGAGCTTGAACGGATTGGGTATTTAGGAGATTTGGATGTTTCGTATGAAGCCAATCCCATAAAGTGTCATTTTGAAATCCACATCGAACAGGGCCCAATATTAGAACAGGAAAACAAGAAAATAGGGATTGTTACAGGCGCTCAGGGCTATAACTGGAAGAAGGTAACGGTTAGAGGAAAGGCAACACATACAGGTACTACTCCTTTGTATGCTAGAGCTGATGCTTTATTGGCAGCTTCCCAAATGGTTGCCAAAACTAGAGAACTTGCAGAGCGTTATAAAGGGTTGATGACTGTTGGTGTGATGAACTTACTTCCCAGCGTGGTTAACGTTATTCCTGATCACGTTGAGTTTGTGGTGGACACAAGACACATTGACAATGATACATTGATGGAGATGTTGGACACCTGTGAGGAGGAATTCAAACAAATCGCTTCCAAAACTAAAAACATTTCCGTGGAGTTCGAGGAAATCATGCACTCCAAGGCATTGAAGTTCCATGAGTCGTGTATCGGTTGTGTTGAGAAGTCTGCAATCGATCTCTTTGGTGAATCAGATGTAATGGAGATTACTAGCGGAGCAGGCCACGATAGTTGTGCTACTAACACCCGAGTTCCCACCTCTATGATATTTATCCCCTCCAAAGATGGTGTAAGCCATAACCCAGAAGAGTATTCAACGCCACAGCAAGTTGCGGATGGGTTGGAAGTGTTATTGAATGCAGTATTGACCTTCGATTCCTTGAGAACTGATTAGTTTTAAATAGAGTTTTTTGCAGCCAGCAGTGAATTGCCCAAAATAGACAGAAAAATACCCCCAAAATTCTAGTAGACCTGAAATCTCCAATAAAACCCAATAGAAACATCTCCCATACAATATAACCTCTATGTGCCAGCTGATACCCCAATACTTCTTTCCAGCTCCCCCAAATCGCAGCCAAAATCTCATCGCGAAATTCTATAAAACTTCCACAACATGGCATTTCCTGATACTCCGCCAGCGCCAGGAGAAGTTAAGAAGAATCCCGAAATCCTCAAGCTGCTTGACGACAGAATATCGTTTGACAACGAGAACAATCAATTTTTGTTCACAGAAGGCAAAGATGAGTACCAATATAGTTTTGTTGTGGGCAAATGGATTCCTATAGGAAAGCATGTATTGGATGAAATAGAGCTCGAAGAGCAAGCAAATAGGGAACACATCAAAGAGTTGAAGCGCCAGAAGCTTATGGATTTGAAAAAACAGAAGCAGAGCCTCAAAAAAGCCAACACTGGTGTGTTCATAAGTAATCTTCCCCCAGATACCACGAAGGAGGAACTCAAGGAGACCTTCGAGAAGTATGGGGCCATTGCGGTTGACAAGGCCAGTGACTCAAGAGTGAAGCTCTACTATGATGCTTCAGGCGCTTTCAAACACGAAGCGCTTGTGATATATGAGAACTCCACCTCGGTAGACTTGGCCATTCAAATGGTGAACCAAACAGACCTTCGGGGCAATAAACTTAAGGTAGAGGCTGCCAAATTCAACCCAATTGAAGACATCAAGGATAAATTTTATGCCCGAATAGCAGTGCTTGAAAATATGTTTCGAAAAGAAGAAGCAGAAGCGGATAAAAATCTTTTCAGTGATATTGAAGAAGATATTAAGGAAGAGTGTGGGAAACATGGATTGGATGTAGTCAAGGTGAGTTTTTTCACCAAAGAGGAAGTGGTGACGGTCAAGTTTAAGGATCTGGATCTGGTGAACTCCGTGAAGAAACTCTTTGGCGGAAGATGGTACGATGGTGTAAGGGTCGGTGTGAGAGAGTATACTGGGAAATTTACCTAAAAATCGTCAAAGAAGTTTATATTATTTAATGTCGATAACGAATAAATGACAAGGATTGTCCAACTCTTCTTATGTATATAATAATACAATATTTTTGTTTAAGACTATGCAGCAATTTGGTTCTTTGTTGGTGTTTGAGGCTTCTCATGTTTTAGTTCATCGGATATTGGACTCTGGGATCCAGATAGTTTATTCACTTTATCTTTCAAAACGGCTAATTCTTTCTTTTGGTCTCTGGCAGTTTTGCTCAAAACATCAAACTCCTTGTTGTTAAGGGGCTCGACACGCCTTACCATCTTGTTCAGTTTAATGTAATCCACTTGTTTGTTTAACTCCTGTAGTACTTTTGCTAGACCCTCCGATTTTTGATCCCCTGTTTCTTTAAGCAAGCTATCGAGTTCTTGGAACCAGTTCTCTTCATCAAGACTTAGTGGAGTGGCTCTGTTAATTTTATATGATTCAAGCTTCTTAACAAGTTTAGTATGGAGATTAACAAGTCTGTTTCTCAATCTGTCTTGTTTCCTGAAATAGTCTTCAATCCTTCCTGAAATATCTGCAGAAACCAAACTAGTATCGATACATCTGAGGAGTGACTGCTGGGTCTGTAGATCTAAAAGATTACTTCTTAAACTCATGTCCATCTTTATAAGGATTTTATTATATTGAGTTATATCGTGGACAGACTTTTTGTAGAACTCATTTACTTGGTTTAGTTTTTCAACACCACTACCACCGAAATACTTCTGGGCGTCAATACCAGTGATTCGCTTCACATCATTCTCGATTTCTGACAATAGACCAGTACTAACTTTACTCTCCAATACCACTTGTTGAGGAGCTGTTTCTTGGACGGTCAAGCGTCCAAATTGTTGGGTTATATCTGTGCTTTCAATTTGGTGAATCAGTACACCATGAGTTCTGTCTCTGAATGTATTTATTAAATAATCTCCCGTGAAAGTTATGTCATCTTTGATATAGGCTGTTCCCATACATACGGCCTCGTTGTCTACTTGCTTATATGAATTGAAAACATCGGCAGAACTGAGATCAGGAAGTTCACTGAGCCAATTGTTTAGAACACATACAATAGTAGACTGCCGAGAATGAATGGCAAAACGGTTGCTGCTGAACATAACGAGCTTAGGAGACGTCAATTTAACATCCGGGATGATGTCAATTGACACTTTAGTGAGTTTATTGAGGACAAGGGGCTTAGGTTCCAAGGGAGTTGGTTCAGAATCTGATAAGGAGTCTGCATCTACGTAACCGAAACCAACCGCAGGAGGTTTATAGGATGGCTCAGGGACAGAAACTTTAGGAGGAGTAGCCGTAGTAGACGCTTGGGCCTCTGTTTCGTCAGAAACAGCAGTATCTTTGGGGCTTTGAATTTCTTTTTTAGTTTTTTCTTTAAAATCTTGAGCTGTTGCTTTGGATTTTACTGAGCCCATCACTAATGGTGTCATCTGGGCCATGTAAGTGACAGTCAAGTCGTCTTTACCCTCATTAATAGTCACGAGAAGTGGCACCTCTGTCCCCTTCATGGCACATATATCTGACAAACGTCCCATTTCTAAATCCACCAAAGGACCAATCAAATATCGGTCGGTTTTGGCCTGGCGCTGCACCCAGTATTCCACTCCTTTTCCTGGAGTTTGTCCCAAATTGACTGCATCTGAGTCCTGCATGAGTATCTGGGACTTAAGTGACGAATAAAACTTCACCTGACCATTTAAATGATCTATGCTAATATCAGAATGGACGCCCGTGGCCTTGACATGTTCCAAAGCATCCAAAGTATCACCAAGAGCGATGTCCACTTCTGAACGAGTGACCCTGAAAGTACTACGGGAGCTCATGAATGGATAGATGGCAAATATTTTGGACAGAAGTGTAGTGACATATAACGTTAATCCGCCCACCAAGCCAGAAGACCCAAGGGCAATGGATGTAGCACATTCGTCTTGAAAATTGGGATAACTGTTCAAATTGACCACGAAAGTGCATTCAGCTGACAAACTTAAGTCGTAAAAGCGAACGATATTGTTATTCTGGAGCACTACAAGCCCCAAACCGCCTTTGACCAAGCTACACCACACAATCTTCAAGATGGCCAGGGTTATCCCCCGAAGCTCGTACGCAGAAGTGGAATGAATTATGGCCTTGGACATGGTAATCAGCAGGGGAAGACTTTGTACCACCACCCTCCGGAAGTCTGTGGAGTAAATATACGTATTTTCAGTATTCACCTCAATGTGTTCTACGTCAAATGGATCAAATCGTGATGTAAGGAGCTTATAGTTGGAGGAACTAGAATTTATCGTACAACACCGAATTGAATTCTCCATTGCCACGTACAAATCTCGGTTTTTCACAAGTGCCACCTTGTTTCCGAAGTGCCGGACAGGGGCTTCCACCCATTGCTGGAAGATTGTCTGATCCTGGATTGATTTCTTGAAATCAAACATATTATTTTTATATGGAAATTTGAAGAAATGCGAGAAGTAGGAAAAGAAATGGGAGGGACACGCTTTTACATTACTACAGAAGGATTTGGCAGGACAGTGGCTGGGTCCGTGGGAGACAGGGCCAAGGATGTTTGGGAATGGAACAAGCGACTAAGGCTTTGGAACACACCTTGCAGTTTGGGAGGTTGGGAGTCTGTAATGGGCGTTCTTTTGGACCGAAGTGAGACAAGATCGTGCTTGGAGGCCGTGTGTCTAAGCATCTGGCTTCTTTCCCACTTGGCAAGCTTGTCTTTGGGGATTATTGGGGGTGGGTCAATGTCGAAGGAATGCTCATACCGGGAGACGTACGAGGGACAGATATCGAGACTATTGGTGACCGTCTGGTCGCTAGAACCTTGTTCCAGACTGATTAGACCAAATTGATGGTCTATAAAAGAACTTTGTATACTTTGATTATCGCTGGAAGGGGTGGTTATTTGTGGAAGAAATACCTGTCTCTGAACACTATCCCAGGTGATGGTGCTGTTTGCATACGGATCCAAGGTTTTTTTATATGTGTTGGCTGAATTTGTGGATTTTGTAATCTGGGAACAACTATCTGGAACCAATGTTTCTTCTTCACTCTTTGGCCTAAAGGAAAAATAGTGGCTTTGTATGAACCGCTTAAACCTGTCTCTTTTACGAAGTTTCTGGGTATTTCGTTGCCTTAGGAGTGAACTCATTGAAATTCTGTGGAAACTGACGGGCATTGTGTTGCAAAAATGCATCCCGATTTGGAAAAGTGTGTGAGAATGAGAGGAAAGCACCTGGGAACAGCACAAAAAGGAGAGTAAGTGGATCAAAAGTGAGCTATATTATAGACACTACAGTTCCAAGCACCCATACCTCATAATCTGTCGGTAATATCATAAAATATGGTTCAACAAACACTTCAGTGGTGCTAATCCAACGCCCGTCGCGGTGGATCCTACCTGACACCGCCATTTTTGATTTCGCAGTAAAATAAAACTCTTCAACATGGGAAAGCAGTATATCTCCACCAATAAAGTGTCGGCAGCCCACGACTCAGACGTGTTGGATTTGGCCATAGCAGACAAGTACACAATCACGGTGTCAAGCGATGGATATGTCAAATTCTGGGACAATAAGTTGGACGAAGCAGCCGATCCTAAAGACCACATGATAAGTCATAAGATAGATAAAAGTGGTATACATCACATAAATCTATATGAAAACACATTAAAATTGGGTGATAATTATGTGAAAGTATCAATTCTTGGATATGGATGCTTTAATGGTGGTGCCAAGTTTCAATACTACTTAAATGATAACCTCAACACCTTACAAACCTTGGAGACTCCAACAGACCTCACCCAAAAGTCATGGACCCCCATTTTTTATAAGGACCCAGAGTCTAAACAGGATTTCATGGTGTGTACACAAATAACAGGTAACATAGTGTCGTATTTCTTGACCATTGATGGAACAAGTGACGATGTTAAAGTGAATTTCCTTAAGAATACTGAATTGAATACGACTGAAGGATCCTTTCCGATATCCATAGATATATCCCAATCCCAAGACTGCAAGATGGCGGTAGGATTCACCAACGGAGATGTCTTGTTATACACTTGTCCACAGCTAAAGATCATTTACACTTTCCATTCTACTGATTTACAGGTCTCTGGTAGAGATAAAGTATCTAACTCAGTACCCAGAGTGGTGAAGTTCTCCCCCGGAGGATCAGTTCTTGCTGTGGGAAGAGATAATCAGAATTGTGGGTCTATTACACTCTACGACGTCAAATATGGAGAGAACATTGGGTCTTTAACAAAAGCTTCTCACTCCACTAAGACACCCGTGGGAGGATTTGCTCATGAAGGATGGGTAATGGGACTCAGTTTCGACGACGAGGGAACTTTCCTTGCTAGTTGTGGGTTCGACAAGGTGGTTAGAGTGTGGAATTTGGATAACAAAGAAAGAGAAGCTACTCTTGAGTTGAGTATGAGTGACTTTGACACCACAGAACTGTTGGAATTAGATAATAGCATTGCCAGCGGAGTCAGATTTATCAGGAAGGGAATCAGAGGTGGTATGGGTGGTGATAATAACGAAGGATTGTGTGTCATAAGTTTTGATAGAGGAATTCGGTGGTACCGAGAAGCCGGAGGAATTTAACCTCCACAAATTATGTACGAAGTAGCTCGTCACCTGTATCTAGTAACCCTCTATATACATTCAATTTGTAGTCTCCAGGATCTTAAGAATCAAGCCGGGTGGAACACGCCCCAGATAGGTGAATTGGCCATCGCACACCAAACATTATACGCGTACAGATTTGGCTAGAATGGAGCATTTACGAGGAGAAATTCACAGTATTCGAGCGGCTAGAGACTTCCATACGGAAGAATGGACCACGATAATGCATAGAAGTGTCCAAATCGCTCAAAAAACGGGGATCTTACACAAAGATCTCGATGTTTTATTGGACTTAGTGTTTGATCTAGAAACAGAACATATCACCAATGCTGATAAGAAAACGCTCCTTAAGAAGGTTCTTATTCCTAATGGACAATATGATATCTCCAACTCACTAATATACCGAATTATATCCAGCATTGGGTTCCCTCGAGTGTATTATCAAGGATCTCGTAAAAGAAAGCAGGATGTGCTTCCTTTTCCTATTCAAACTCTTCTACTTGAGTGGTTAATATGCTTTCTTCCATTGTTTGATTCACACGTGTTCAAGACACTTCACAAGCTTCTTCCAGTGCTTTTCAATTTGCTCAATTATGAATTTTCACGGCCCTTGATTAGCAATTTAATTTTCTTGTGTTTGACCAACACCAATAAAACTTTCAAAGTTGACCAAAATAATGTTCCTATAGTTAAGACTTGGCAAATTCGAATAGTGGTTGATTTGAGTATCAAATTTCCTTCTGACGAGGCCCTTTGGAGTCTTCTAGTATTTTTCAAAGAGGTTCTTCCAGGCCTTGATTATAATGACTATTCCTTTGCACATGGGAATCGGTTGAATGACTGTTACATTGACACAGAAGTATTGAAGTATCCGAACCCAGAATTCATACGAAAGCTCGATGAGTTTGGAATACTCTCTAAGAAGAGACATCTTCTTGATAATTGCCTTTCTCAGTACAAAGCATTTAATAGAAATTTAACCAAGAGAAGAAAGCTAAACAAATCGGTTGAAATCGCCCCAATAATGAATCTTAAGACTATACATGACATATCAAGCTTAGAGGATTTGATCCTCAACTTGAATAATATCCAGCAATTGGACTATACTGATTTATTTGACCGTTATAATAGTTACTTTAACAACAGGTTGAAGTATAACTTCATAATTTTAAACTGTGTTCTCCAAAATGATTCTAAGTTAGAAAACATATCGGATTACTTACAACTCAGTGACTCAAATGACCTAATAACGTCTAATTTAAGTAATTTATTGATGTTGTATCCTAAGCTTATGGATTTAAAAACCGTCCTGAGCTACATCAGTAAAACACAATATTTGAGATTCAATAGGAACTTCGATCAGAGTGCACAAAGAGTGGTTAGTACCCTAATGAAAGAGAATAAAATCGATGTTCTTTTTTGGGAACTTGGTCACTTTTGTCGAAATCTGTATGAAGTCACGAAATCCATTCAAGATTGCAATGATATTTTAAAAGCAGTTTACAGCCAACTTGACGTGAAGACTTTAAAACTCAAACACAAGATTATGATAGTACAGTTTTTCAATTTCTTCACACTGCTTCCTGACGAAGATTTGTGTCAGTTTGATGGCTCTGTACTTCTTCCAACTAATATCATATATGAGTTGATATTTACCGTAAACCCGGTGGTTTTTTCTGAAACTTGTGGGTATTTGTCAGTACTAAAGAACGTCGATATGCAACCGAAGTACAAGAAACACCTCAAGAGCTTGGTTATGGACCTTGTCAACTTCTTATGGAGAGACAAGGCTTTCCATAAAGAACTGGGTACCTTCAATTATGGAATGGGATTAGATAAAGAGTTCATCCACAGGCTTCCAACCCTTAACACCTTCAACTATTCCAGTCTAGTAGAGGTTTCCAACGTGGGAAACCTATTCCACAACCCGATTTTCTCCATGATCGTAACCCAAATCGTATGGGAATTGGAGGATAATGATCCTGGTGTTACTGACAGACATCCAGGTCCAATAACTCACGACTCAATACAGCAATTCACCCGGGATTTCGACACAAGATGGCTTGGCCTTAGCTATGAGGATATAAAGATCAAAGTACTTCTAAAACTTAACGATTTGGGGTACAATGGAGTATTTGAATTACTCTGTTCTTCCCTCAAGAGCCTCCAAAATTTGCAGTCTAAGACTCATGTCTAATACTGACGTAAGTACTGACGTAAGCATCCGTCGCGCCGCTCAAAAAAACCTTAAAAATATGTCCCAACATTTACCGCAGTATATACAGGAGTATAGGTCAGGAATGTGCACCAGGCACCGCCAGATACCACCACAGGCGTCCCATTGTTGGTGGATCACACCCAACTTGTTCACACAGGTCGTGTATCGTGTCCAATAGACATTCTGTGGCATGGCCCAACGTCTGGCTGCCATTGGCAGGTGATTCTGCCACTGCACGCCCCATCGTGTCTACCATGCCGCCACCCTCGTGCGGGATCTCGCACGAGCCTCGCGGTACCTTGCGTCCGCACCAAAAGAAAATCTTCACCCAACAACGCCCAACGCTGATCCAAGAATTTGTCCCGGGTGGGCTGCATCGCGGCCTGCATACAAATTGTTGCAAAAAAAGCGCAGTGCGACATCAGGCGAGAAAGATACGCTGGGGCGGCATAAGGGGTGGCCACTGACAGTTAACCAGGTACATTCAGCACTCCAAACTCAATATAACACCTCAGGTAATACACATAATACACCATGTCTTTTTCCAGATAATTTTACCCCCTCTGAAGCCCTTTCCTATGGGCCTCTATCCGCCGACCTAAGAAATGTCGCGTGTCGCGCCTCCAGCAGCAGGTCTATATGCATGCGCACCTGCCTATACGCAGGACTCCAACAATAATTACCAACTTTTTTTTGTTGGTCAATCCCACATATAAATAACCACACGTCCCATACATCCTGTAAGCCAAAAATGTCAACCACTAGACCGTTCCAACTTAATCATGGATCACTAGAATTCACAGTTTTAGTTCCTTCTACGTTATATCAGAACTTCATCCAATTAAATCAAAGGTTTGGTAAAGACTATTTACCATTACCTACCGAAGGGTTTAATGATATTAATGAACCAAGTTCTCCAATTGAATTGTTTTCCAAGTTTATGGGATTCATAAATGAGTGTATAATTGGAGGTAACAATCGGTTGACTTTAACCAAAGCTGAATTTGAGCAGGTGTTGAAATTCTGTGTCAGTGAATTTCAGGCCAATATCATAAATCAGGATATTCATTCGTTTACCATTGAATTATTGAAAGATGAAACTTACCCAACCACTTCAGACAAAGTCAAAGAGATCATCAAGAACTACTATCAATCAGTCAATTTGGTAAATGAGCCAATTGTAGCTTTTTCAGGTGTTAAATCCAACTTACTTAATCATGAAAATGTCAAATTATTTGCTATATTTGGTGGACAAGGTAATTCAGATGATTATTTTGAAGAATTAAGAGATTTATACAATGTTTATAACCCATTAATTAAAGATTTTATTAAAGAAATCAGTTCAAATCTCCAAAGTTTAATGAAATCAATTGAAAGTGTCGACAAGGTTTACACTGAAGGGTTAGATATTATTAACTGGTTAGAAAATAAAGATCAAACCCCAAATCAGGATTATTTATTGAGTGTTCCTGTAAGTTGTCCAATCATTTGTTTAATTCAATTATGTCATTACCAGATCACTTGTAAATTATTAAATATTAATCCTGGTGAATTCTTAGCATATTTAAAAGGTTCAACTGGTCACTCACAAGGTTTAGTTACTTCTGTTGCTATAAGTAGTTCAAAAGATTGGGATTCATTCTATGAAAATTCTACTAAAGCAATTAAATTATTATTTTTCATTGGTTTAAGATGTTTGACTACCTACCCAAATACTACTTTACCTCCATCAATGTTACAAGATTCTTTAGAAAATGGTGAAGGAAGACCAAGTCCAATGTTAAGTGTAAGAGACTTATCTTATGAATTGGTTGAAAAATTCATTAATCAAACTAATAATCATTTACCTGTCGATAAGCATATTTCCGTTTCTTTAATTAACGGTCCAAATCAATTGGTTGTTTCTGGTCCTCCTGAATCATTATACGGATTGAATTTAACTTTAAGAAATCAAAAGGCAGAAACTGGTTTAGACCAATCAAGAGTCCCACATTCCAAGAGAAAATTGAAGTTTTCTAACAGATTCTTACCAATCTTTGCTCCTTTCCACTCCCATTTGTTGAAAAATGCTAATGATTTAATTGTTAAAGATGTTAAAGACCATGATTTGGAATTTGCCGCCAAAGGTTTGTGTATACCAGTGTTTGACACTTACAACAGTGGAAACTTCCAGGAATACAATAGCTCAATTAGTGAAAGATTAGTTGAATTAATCACTCAATTACCAGTTCATTGGGAACTGGCCACAAACTTTGATTCTACTCATATACTTGACTTTGGTCCTGGTGGTATAAGTGGATTGGGTGTTTTAACCCATAAGAATAAAGATGGTACTGGTTCTAGAATTATATTGGCAGGTGCATTTGATTACCACTTAAATAAGGAAAATGATGAATTTGGTTTCAAGCAAGAGATCTTCAACTACAACAAATTATCCAAAGTCAAATTCCAAACCAACTGGAACAACGAATTCAAGCCAACTTTGGTCAAAGACAAATCTGGTAAAGTTTATGTTTCTACCAAGTTCTCCAGACTTTTGTCCAGACCTCCTTTGATGGTTCCAGGTATGACTCCAACTACAGTGAATCCAAAGTTTGTCATTGATACTTTAAATGCTGGTTATCATATTGAATTGGGTGGAGGTGGTTATTTTGCTCCTTCCATGATGAAAGATGCTTTGGATAAGATCAAACTGGAAATTCAACCAGGTTTCGGAATCTGTATCAATTTAATCTATGTTTCTCCCAGATTATTACAATGGTCTATTCCTTTAATCAAAGAATTGAGAGAACAAGGATATCCAATTCAAGGTTTAACAATTGGTGCTGGTGTTCCATCATTAGAAGTAGCTAATGAGTATATAAATGATTTGGGTTTAACTCATTTGGGTTTGAAACCAGGTTCTATTGATGCTATTAACCAAGTTATTACAATTGCTAAGAACAATCCAAACTTCCCAATCATTTTACAATGGACTGGTGGTAGAGGAGGTGGTCACCACAGTTTCGAAGACTTCCATCAACCAATCTTACAAATGTACTCCAAGATCAGAAAATACTCAAACATCATTTTAATAGCTGGTTCAGGTTTCGGATCCGATGAAGATACTTATCCATACTTAACTGGTAATTGGACCAACCAATTCAACTTACCTTCTATGCCATTTGATGGTGTTTTGTTTGGTTCCAGAGTTATGGTGGCTAAAGAAGCTTTCACATCTTTAGATGCCAAAAAGGCCATTGCTAAGACTTCTGGTGTGGACGATGAACAATGGGAATCCACTTATAATAAACCAACTGGTGGTATTTTGACTGTTACTTCAGAAATGGGTGAACCAATTCACAAAATTGCTACTAGAGGTGTTAAATTATGGAAAGAATTTGATGATACCTTATTTAATTTACCTAAAGCCAAATTTTTGGAAGCCTTAACCTCCAAGAAAGATTACATTATCTCCAGATTAAACAAAGATTTCCAAAAAGTATGGTTTGGTAAAAATTCCCAGGGTGTTTGTGATTTGGAAGACATGACATACCAAGAAGTTTCCAACAGATTAATCGAATTGATGTACGTTTCTAAATCAGAAAGGTGGATTGATTTCACCTTAAGAAACTTCTTTGTTGATTTCCTTAAGAGAGTTGAAGAAAGATTTGCTGTTAAAGACCAAGAATCCTTAATTCAAAACTACAACCAATTATCAGTTAATCCTCAACAATTCAGTGACAAGTTCTTTGATATTTACGCTTTGGGTAAGAAACAATTGATCAATGAAGAAGATTGTGATTATTTCCTCATCTTGTGTTTAAGACCAACTCAAAAACCATGTCCTTTCATTCCTGCTTTGAATGAAAACTTTGCTTTCTACTTCAAAAAGGATTCTTTATGGCAGAGTGAAGATTTGGAAGCAGTTGTTGATGAAGATGTCGAAAGAACTTGTATCTTACACGGTCCAGTGGCTGCTAAATTCACCAATAAGGTTGATGAACCAATTAAAGAAATCTTGGACAACATTCACCAAGGTCACATTAAAAGATTATTGGCAGATTATTATAATAATGATGAATCTTCTATTCCTACTGTTGAATATTTTGCTGAACACCAATCTTATACTGAAGACTCTTCAATTGATGTTCAAGTTGATGGTAACAAGAAAACAGTCAAAGTTGCTGATGGAAAGAAACCTGAGATAAACTCTTGGATTAATGCATTAGCTGGTACCAGATTGAATTGGTTACATGCTTTCATTTCAAGTAAAAGAATTGTTCAAGGGTCTGACTATGTTGATAATTCTACTCACAAAGTATTATCTCCTATTAAAGATTTGGTTGTTGAAATTGAAAACTTTGATTCGGATAATGCTGTTTTAACCAGTTATGAGTTGGTGAAAGGTGACTTCAAACCAGTTGTTAAAATTTCTTTCAATGAATCTACTGGTTTGATTGAATATGACTTAATCGAACATAGAACTGCTGATGGCAAACCAGTTGAATTACCATTCTTGTTCAAATACCAACCAAATGATGGGTTTGCACCAATCGTGGAAGTTATGGAAGATAGAAACGTCAGAATCAAGGAATTTTACTGGAAATTATGGTATGGTTCCAATTATCCTATAAACTTGGACATTGACGTTAATAAAGCTATTGAAGGTGAAGAAATTGTTATCAATTCTAAAGATGTAAGTGAATTCACTCACGCCATTGGTAACAAATCTGAAGCTTTTGTTGCCAGAGAAGGTAAAGAAAGTTATGCTCCTATGGATTTTGCTATTGTTATTGGTTGGAAAGCTATCATTAATGCTATTTTCCCAAAGACTGTTGATGGTGACTTATTGAAATTGGTTCATTTGTCTAATGGTTACAAGATGATTCCTGGTGCCAAATTGTTGAAGAATGGAGATAAAGTTACTACCAAAGCTGATATTAAATCTGTTTTGAACCAAGCTAGTGGTAAGATGGTCGAGGTTATTGGAACTATTTTCAGAGATGGTAAACCAGTCATGGAAGTTACTTCCCAATTCTTGTACAGAGGTGACTACAAAGACTTCCAAAACACTTTTAGTAAAGTAACCGAAACTCCATACGAGTTGAAAATCAAAGATTCTAAAGATTTGGCTATTTTGAAATCCAAAGAATGGTTCGAATTAACTCAAGATATTGACTTATTAAACAAGACTTTGACCTTTAGATTAGAATCTGTCTACAAGTTCAAATCCATTGATATCTATTCTAGTATTAAGACTTTTGGTAAAGTGTTGTTGGAATTACCTACCAAGGAAATTATTGAAGTTGCAGAAGTAAATTATGAAGCTGGTAGATCATTCGGTAATCCAGTCATTGACTACTTATCAAGAAATGGTAATACTATTGAACAAGCTATTATCTTTGAGAATTCAATTCCATTATCTTCTAATGAAGAATTGACTTCGAAAGCTCCAACTACCAATGAACCATACGCTAAAGTTTCTGGTGATTACAATCCTATTCATGTTTCCAGAGTTTTCGCTAATTATGCTAATTTACCTGGTACTATTACTCATGGAATGTATTCTTCTGGTTCTATTAGAACTTTGGTTGAAGAATGGGCTGCTAATTCTGTTGCTGAGAGAGTCAGAGCTTTCAAATGTAACTTTGTTGGTATGGTTTTACCAAACGATATTTTACAAACTACTTTGGAACACATTGGTATGATTAATGGAAGAAAGATTATCAAGATCGAAACCAAAAATATCGAATCTGATACTCAAGTTTTGGTTGGAGAAGCTGAAATTGAACAACCAATTACTACTTTTGTTTTCACTGGTCAAGGTTCTCAAGAACAAGGTATGGGTATGGACTTATACGAAAAATCTGCTGTTGCAAGAGAAGTTTGGGATAAAGCTGATATTCATTTCATTGATAACTATGGTTTCTCCATTTTGGATATTGTTAGAAATAATCCAAATGAATTAACAATTCATTTCAACGGTAAGAAGGGAAGAAAGATTAGAGAAAACTATATTACCATGATGTTCGAAACTATTGATGAAAATGGAGAAATCAAATCAGAAAAGATTTTCAAAGACATTGATTCTACCACCACAAAGCACACTTTTGTTTCTCCAACTGGTTTATTGTCTGCTACCCAATTCACTCAACCTGCTTTAACATTGATGGAAAAAGCTAGTTATGAAGATATTAAATCTAAAGGTTTAGTTCCATCTGATGCTATGTTTGCCGGTCATTCATTGGGTGAATATTCTGCTTTGTCTTCTTTAGCTAATGTTATGCCAGTTGAATCTTTAGTGGATGTGGTGTTCTACAGAGGTATGACTATGCAAGTTGCAGTTCCAAGAGATGAATTAGGAAGATCTAATTATGGTATGTGTGCTGTTAACCCAACTAGAGTTAATCCTACATTCAATGATGCTGCTTTGAGATTTGTTGTTGATGAAGTTTCTGTTAAAACTGGTTGGTTATTAGAAATTGTCAATTATAATGTTGAAAACACTCAATATGTTACTGCTGGTGACTTAAGAGCCTTAGATACTTTGACAAACGTCTTAAATGTCTTGAAAATTAATAAGATTGACATTGTTAAATTACAAGAACAAATGTCTTTAGACCAAGTTAAAGAACATTTGGCTGAAATTATCAAAGAGGTTAGTGCTAAATCTTTAGCTAAACCTCAACCAATAGATTTAGAAAGAGGTTTTGCTGTTATTCCATTGAAGGGTATCTCAGTTCCTTTCCACTCATCTTACTTGATGTCTGGTGTTAAACCATTCCAAAGATTCTTAAACAAGAAGATTCCAAAATCTTCTGTTAAACCAAAGGATTTAATCAACAAATATATTCCTAATTTGACTGCTAAACCATTCGAAGTTACTAAAGAGTACTTCGAAGAAGTCTACAGTCTTACGAAATCCGAGAAATTGAAGAGTATTATCGACAATTGGGAATCTTATGAGAAAGCTTAGTTAATTTAATGTATTTATTGTTAGAAAAAATCTTAATCTCTTAACATCTCTAAAGAACTATTTAAATACCATTGGTTAAAGGACTAGAAATGTTAACCGGTGTGAATTTCTTGGGTAATGACACCCTAGTAAATCTCGATTTTAATCTTTGAGTTACCAAATCCATATCTAAGTGTCTGGTTAAATTAATTCTAGGAATACAACCAATGTAGTGGTCATCATCTAATTGCACGTCTAATGGATCTTGAGTGTGACATCCAGGTGACAATGAAAGTCTGATGGAATGCTTTTTACCACTTGGACTGTTTGGATCATCTGCTTCAAATAATTCAAAGGTAATCTGTGACAAGTAATCCAATTCTGGTAAGGCATTTCTGGCAATTTGCATAGGAATTTGGGACTCATATAAGACATTCAAAAGTGTATAAATATGTGATTCCTTAGTGAAGTACATTGAAACTGCTGGTGCATCATTTTTACGAATGTCCTGTATGTCGGTTAAGACTTGCCTTGCCAAAGGTAGAGAAGTCAAAAGTCCTATATCTAATTTCTCTTCATCTTTAATACCATATTCTTGTGGACAAATGAAATCAAATAACACTTTAGACAATCTGTACAATTCCCTTAATCTAGCATACGTTGGATGATCGAATGGATTTTCATTTGTATCCTTTAACTTCTTCGTATTTGAGTAATTGTTTTTGGAAGACTCTTCTACAGTTTCTGTTGCATCCTTTAATACCCATCCTAAAGAGCCTGCAGAAGCATGTCCTGAGTTGGTAATATTGGCCAAGTTATTTGCAGAATTTGATTTGGAGTTATTGGAACTTGGAGAAGATGGTATTTCAGTTGGAATCTTGAAATTATTCATAGCCAAAATATTGATAGGGTATTCGCTAACCAATCCACTAGAATTTACCGTATCTCCACACGTTTCACTTAAGAAACTGATTAATTGCTCATCTTTAGGATCAAACTTAAAAACGTTTTGCAAGAAAGAACGATTGTGTAAAGCATCATATTTCATCGTATCATACAATTCACTGATCTTAGAAGGATGTGTCTTCTCTACAGTAGTGAACTCTTGGAATAACTTGTCCCATCTTTCTTTGAAAAGCATTGAATCTTCACCACAACACCAGGAATCTTGGAAGCTTGAGACATCTTTGGTCTTAAAGTTATACTCCATAAGTCTCTTGTGGAATGTCATTAATTGACAGACTCTCTTGATAACCACAAATGGCTGTGGCATTTTTGGAGGCCAGGTGAACTGAGGAGGAGCTTCAGCACCTTGTCTTAAAAGCGGTTTAAGCTTCTTCTTAACTTTATCCATAAGATCTTTTGCGGCATTTGAATCGTCCAACAAGTCTTTTCTGATGGCTAAGAAATCATCAGGCAAGTCATCATGATCCTTATCATATCCCAACAAGGCTAAAGATGACAAATGTGCAGAAGCTATGACTCTTCTTTCGGAAGATGTATAGACTTTAACGTCTTTTAAAGCTTCTCTATTCAACAATTTGATGTTCTGCCTCAATTGTTCACCAACATCGGTGGCTTGATATTTAGCTGAATGTGTAGGTTCACCTCCCCATTTCAAGATGAATTGGACTTTCTCGACCACCTCTGGATCTTCTTTGGACAATGAGGGCTTGATTTGGATCTTGGTACCAGGAAATTTCATTTTCTTTTCAAGAGCAGTTCTTAATTGTTTTAACTTCTTCAAGTCCTCCAATTCTTTCTCTTCTGCAACCTTTACTGTTTCAAGCACAACTTGCAAGTCGGGGATTTCTCTGATGATAACTTCTTCTTTATGTCCTTTCAAAAGCGAAATAAACAATGGAGATCTGAAAGAATATTTGAACTTCTGTTTAGGTGTTCTATCAGCATGTCTAATAACGAGAACCATACCTTTGAATACCCATTTTTGTTCCTTCTCTTCAAATTGGGATTTGTTGAGGAGCTTCTTGGATTGAGGGATTCTATCTTTGATTAAGTCTCTCGACTTCTTGGCTTCAATAAATAAATTTCTTAAGATGGCAGAACAAGAATCATAGTATTCATTATTATCTTTCACAAAAGAAAAACCATTAACATCAATAACATATGACTTATTGTGCACTCTTAGGAGGTCAAATCCACAAATAGTTTGCTTAAAAATCTTACAAATGTTTTGGGCCATGAGCTTTTCATCGGGTGATAATTCAGTAATGAATCTGATTTCCTTTCCATGAGTGTTTCTTCTAACTATTCCATCCACAACAGGAGACTTTCTGGTTTCTGCGTGACAAAACTCTGTTCCAACAGTGTAGGCCTTAACATCCTCAAAATTATCAGTATCCATGAACTCTTCATATATAAAGGAACCATCAGTTCTGGGTTCATTCAAATTTGGATCAAATTCGGATGATTTGTTACCAATCTTTCTGAACAACCTTCTACCACCACCACCAGTGGATGTAGCATAGTAAATGTACACATTATGGTCCTCACCATCTACTGGTTTTTCAACAAATGGTTTTTTAATGATTTTATCACCAACCTTTAAGGTATCGTCGTCTACCATTTCCCATAACGGTTCGTCTTGGTTTGTGAGAGAATGAATCTGGTCTTTCTTGAATCCGGAGCTAATTAATTGGATTTCCAAGGCCTCATCCAACTGGGGACCTCCATCTCTGCTAATCTCTAGTCTGTAAGGAGTAGGAACTTTAGCAAAATCCAAGATACTAAGTACCAATCTTCTGTCCCATAACGCCTTCTGGAACACTAAGTCGTTAATGAGGTATGGTTTCCTATAATTCACATAGCTAATGGCCTTATCCAAAGGAAACCCAGTGGAGAAGAAACTAATTAAAAAATCACAAGTTGGCCAGTTCTCAATTGATTCATCTAAAATAACCTTATCTCCAAAGATGATGGTTTCAAACTCTCCATTTTCAATCAATCTGTTCAATATACGTCTACAAGGTTTAGACATTACCTTAGCATCCATAGCACATACACCTATTTTACCCACATGAGGCAATTTAGGCCCAATAACTTCCTTGTGGATAGAAACCTTGCGAGAAGCAGCCGAAGAATTGGAGATTGTCTTGTTTAGTATTGGGAAATCATGAGTAGATGACATAGAGTTCGACCTAGACTTCAATGTGTGGGAAGTGGAAGAAGACCTGGAGTTCTTGCTACTTTTAGATTCCTTCGATTCTTTTGATGGATCCTTCGATTCCAACCCAAGAAGATTCAATTTATCATTAACTTCGTCCACGGGGGACTCTCTGTCGCTCTTATCGTCCACTTTTATCCCCAATCCATCCTGGGAACTGGTCTTAGGCGTAAATCTGGTAAGCATGGGGGCAATTGATGCCATTGCTTTTTGGGTATTATCCGGGTGTTTTGAGCTGGGAGAAAGGTTCAAAGGGGACATGGGTTGACTAAGTTTATTTTCCACGTCGATGGGAATGGGCTGGCTGGGAACTGGAAGGCCCGGAGACCCGTCTGGAGAATCTTCACCACGTTTCATGTTGGTAAAATTGTGCGACTCAGATAAGAAGAACTAGAGATGATCCACAAAACAGGTGAACGGTTAAAGGAGTATGGGACGTGGGAGTTGGTCAGCAGAGAGAAGAACATGTTGGGAATGGTTCTGTTTTGTCAAAGATGGAAGGAAAACGTTTGGCGGAGCACGTGGTGGGATTCAGTTCCGGAGCAAGAGTCAAATCAAGAGTCATAGATACGACTGTAGCAGGATAAGTAGTGGATTTGGGAGTCAAATCGACAGGTCAGCGGGATATTTAAGAAATAGGAAAGAGTTGAAACAAATAAGTAAGACAAAGTCAAAAAATTAGAGCAACAGAGATGGTTTATTAGGTGTTGGAGCCCATCTCACTAATGATATAGCTACCAGTAGATCAATGGGGTCCGTTTCTGTTCCGACGCTCCGTTAGTACCTCATTCAATGGAAAAAATGGGTCCTGCAACCCCGGGGTTGCATCATCGGGTCTACAAAGACTCTTTCATCTGTTCATTTATAAATACCAGGATCCTCTAATTCTTTATTCAAGGGCAGCTAACGAATCAAACAACACCGAAATTGATTCTCCAAAGTGATCTCTTCTGATACACTCGGCAAAAATTGGTGATACGTCTATCACATTCAACTTTTCATTCTTGGTGATTCTATCACCAGAAATTGGATAAGTGTTGGTCACCACTATTTTGTCGATACAATCACACAGATTCAAAATCTCCAAACATTCATCGTTAAATACACCATGAGTACCTAAGATGTAGACGGCCTTAGCTCCACAGTTCATTCTTAAGTGTTCGGCTGCAGCAATGAAGGAATTTGGCTTGTCAATCATATCATCTAAAATGATAGCTACCTTGTCATTAACATCTCCAACAAGAGTGATCAATTTCTCTTGTGAAGTCAATGTCAATTCATCTTCATCATCCGAGTTATCAGCATCATATGAGCCACCTAAAGCATCTGAATCTAAGATGGATGGTTTAACTATATGACCTTGTGGAGTGGATTTAGCTTCATTTGTGTCAGGATAATCATCATCTACCACATGTCCTTGAACAATACGAGCGGTTTGCATTTCACTCACGATGTTGTCTTCTTCTTCTTCATTCTTTGGTGCACTCTTCAAGTTTTTCTTCTTTTTATTACTAGAATAACCATCATGAGTTCTTCTTCTATCGGTGTGGATCATAGCAAAATTGATCTTTAATGAGTCCGCCAAAGCAGTGACTCTCTTTGTTCCTCCCGGATTCTTTGATACCACAACTGCATTTTCCCAGTCAGGAATATTATGACGAATCCATCTGGCCAATGTGGGTGCACCAAATAAGTTATCCACTGGTTTGGTAAAGAACCCCTGCATTTGAGAAGCATGTAAGTCCATAGAAACAACATGATCGGCACCCGCCATAATGATCAAATTTGCCAACATTCTAGCGGTTATAGCCCCTCTATGTTTCTTCATTTTACTCTGCTTGGAGTATGGAAATTGGGGTATAACTGCGGTGATTTTAGAAGCAGATCCTCCTCTACATGCAGATATAAGAATCAATAATTCCATAATATGATCATTGATCTCCGGACTTCCACTTTGAATGATATAAACATCTTCATCTCTAACACTAACACCAATTTGAACCGATGTTTCTCCATTGGAAAATTTCTTCAAGCTACAAGGTGCAGGCTCCACCCCGAGCCTTTCACACACCAATTTCCCTAATTCAGGATGGGAAGACCCGACGAAAACTTTACACTTTCTCATAGAAGGATTCAGATTAGTTAATCCAGGAAGGATTTGAGTAGTAGCAGACACTTTGAATATTAATAGGGAAAAAAATTAGATGAGATTAAGGAAGTGCGGATCACGTGACCGGGTTTCCGGCGGAAGGAACAAAGGAGTTTTCGGGGGCCTGATTGGCGGGAGGTGGGTGGTGGGCCTGGTGATGTGTCACATGGAGCTAGAGGGCTATACAGCCGGGCGCTTAGGGCAATCGAAGGGCGCCAGTGGCAGTATAACTCTGCTTCAAAATGCTAGTGACCGGCGCACGACCCCCATATTACTGAGATGAGACTGAAAAATCATTATGGGTGAAAAGCAGACCAAAAGCGCCAGCACAGAGCTAGAAAGCGCTAGGAAAACTGTGGCTGTAGACAAGGCAATCAGAGCTTTGGAAGAGTCTCGGAAGCTACTCGAAAAATCTCCAATTTTCACCAAACTTAAGCCTCATCTCAATGGTATTACTACAATCAGGTGCTTGGCCCTAGGATCTCCTGTTACTAGCAAGCCAGCGCTTCACCAGTTGGCGTATTTGGTGGAATTAAAGACACATTTAAGCGCTACTGTGACGGTGTATGATCCCGTATTCAGTGACGACGATATAAGTTTACTTAAGCATTACTCCATAGAAGCCCAGCAGTTTATACAACTGGATTGTGAAACTACGCTATACTTCCTTCCCCATGCTGAATTGAAGCTTACCGAAGAACTAATAAGCACAAACCATCCCAAATACCTCCTTGCAAATGATATCATCAAACACACCGACGGGTTGACGAGATCTAAGCTCCACACGGAGTATCCTATACTATCACATTTAGTCCATTTAGTTAACTTAGCGGATGCTCCAGCGGATGAAACGTTCACGGTGGTGAAGAAAAGCAGGAAGAAGTACACTCCCAAACCACTTGAGTTCAATCATGATAACATGTACTTTAGCAGGGTAGAAGTACAAAAAATTGGAGAGTATCAAAGCTTCCAAAATGCATTTACAGACCTAGCATTCCACTTAATTATATGATACATTTTTATATATACATTATATAACACAATTACGTAAGTCGGGCCTTTTTTGTCTCTGGTTCTTCTGGAGAAAGAAGATGTTTTGTCAAGATCGAATATAAGTCTTCCTTGGAGAAAGGCTTGGCTAAGATATCCGACATACCATTATTCAAATAGTTTACCAAATCATTATCTTCAATATTCCCCGTCATGGCAATGATGGGAGTCTTGGTATCAAATGATCTGATAACATTTGCAGCGGTTGCTCCGTCCAAATTGGGCATGACAATATCCATTAGTATTAAATCATATCGATTCTTCTCCACAGTAGTGATAGCATTTAATCCATCTGTTACTACTGTCACTTGGCACCCATATTTCACCAAAAACTTCCTACATAATCGGATACACACATTATCATCTTCAACTAGCAATACGTGGAATTTTGGATTCACAAGATTGGTGGTACTAATTGATTGTTGTGGCAGTCCCGGAGATTGGGATCTGAAATTTTGCTGTGGAGTTGTTTGTTGGGAAACATTTGGTGATCGAAGGGGCAGCACTGGAAGTGAAGATTGAATTGGTACTGGAATTTGACCTGGAATTGTTTGAGCTGGAATGGTAGCAGCGGGAATAGGTGTTGAAAGTGGTTGATTGGGAAGAGCCTGGCTTGGTAAAGACGGCTGAGATGGTAGCTGAGAAGGAATGGGTACCGGCGGTGAACCTTGAGTGGGAGGTATGGCAACAGGAGGACTCATGGTGGGGACATCCAAAGACGGTAACTTGATTCCTTGATGATTTAAAGCATTTATCAATAAGTTTAAGGTGTTTGAAGTAGTCTCATGAGTTCTTTGCATTGAAACCACATGATCCATTAAGAATTTATATTTCGAATTCATTGCATTAAGGTCAGCTGTCAATTTCTGATTATTCTCCAAACAAGTGTCAAGGGAGTCCTGTAATTTGGCCACTCGAGCATTTAATTGGTTAGGGGTTTGACCAGTAATAGAACCAGTATTACCATTTTTCTTTGTAATTGTACCCTTTCTTTTAATATTATCCAAGGCATCTCTATCATTCATTCTAAATTCACTATGTTTAAACTCCCACGCATCATCCCCATATTCATAATCCCGCCTTGCTTCATTAGTAATCTTCACCTTATGGAAATCATATTTATTCAATTGTCTAACAAAACTGGCAAAATTACTATGCTTAAAATGACGAGGTAGTATCTCTTTCGTAAACTCATTGGTGTCAATTATAACAAATGAATCACCATTTTTCGTCCATCTAACAATCAGTTTATAACTATCTTCTTGTAACATTTGAAACAATTTCTTAACAAAATCATTCGATCCACTTTGATTGGACGAAACATTTGTATGTAAATTATCTTCTTCTCGTTTTAACATCTGTACGATTGTCAAATGATTGAGAACAATGAGATTATAAGGAATTTGAGAAATAATGAGGAAAAAAATAAGCTTTATGGCCCACCCTGGAACGAGTAGGCGAGGGTATTAAGGCTTAGGGTGCATGAAATTGAATTTTATGGAGTGCATGAAATCAATTTGAACTTAATCATACCAGTTACCCAATTTGGAGTGACACCATTTGACCTGTGTTATGGTTCGTTAAAAAGTGGCGCATGAACCGGCTAAGTCTGGAGAAGAACGGTGATAGTGATTCTGGGCTTTGGTCAAGTGCCTTACGAGGTGTACAGGTCAAAATCACCACTATTGTAAGGTTTGATGGAGTTTATTTAGTCAATGGTTGCATTTAATCAATTGTTAAATAGAGTTATTTGGTCCCATCACATTTGACAGGTAACAGTTTTGATGCAAATCTGCAAATGCCAGGGAATTTGAATAGATTTCGCATAACTGGCGATACCAAATTTAGACTGTAGAACCAAATTGATGGATTCGCTCGTGAAAAGATATTTATAGATTTGGTAGTGTTTGGAAGATTTTGCAGCTATAGTAAAACTGTTAAACTTGTGATATTTTAATTCATTTATTGCAACTATTACCATGATGCCGTATGATGAAAACTTAATTATATATCCGCCCAATTTTACTTTCGGTCGATGATGTTAAACGAATTTAAGTTGGTTTCAAACGACAATGATTGCAACCAGGATGCGGCTGATTTTGCTTAAAGTTAAAGTTCATCCTTCTCAAAATTTATAATGCTAATTGCCCATTCTTCGGCTATTCGGAACCGCTGGTTAATTATGGTGTTACCTTTTTGGACCGTGAAATCAACCGCTTTGCCGTTGATGTGGATCTGGGTGGCCTCGACCCCCACCAAGATAATTCTATCTATGGTTTCGGTAGTGGCATAACCGGCTTGGACCCGGGTCCACAAGGAATTTTGCTTCAACTGAAATTGGACCTGGGTAAACATGCCATTTTGGTATTCATAACTTTCGTAATCATCTATATAAAGGTTTCCTGATGCTTCTCCATGGGAATTTGGCGCTACAATTAAAGTGTATGGATCATTTTTCATGAGTTTACTCGATCTTCTGTACCTTAATTTACGTGAAATGATCGACCCCCCTCTTAACATCATTGGGATATCATCTAATTTGACAGGAATATCAACTTTCTTGGTATAAGGTTTACTCTTGATTTCTCCGTTCGTAAATTCATAGTAAATTTCGGTATCAGGTAAGGTCATGGACACTTTTTTACAATTTTCTTCCGTCACTGGTTTCACAAGAATACCCGATTCACCGATGAAAAACTCGTCATCTATATGAAAATTTGCATCGGTTGGATTATCATAGAATAAAGGTTTCAATACCGGACTTCCCGTTAAACTGGAATGTCTGAAGGCATTATAATATTCCGGTAATAATGAATATCTTAATCTTATAGCATTCCTAATTATGGACGTATAAGGTTCTCCAGGAACCCACGGCTCTCGCCTTCTAGAATCAATATGTGCATGTGCCCTGAAAAATGGATAAAATGCCCCTGCTTGATACCATCTCGTCAAAAGATCCTTGGAGGGATCTCCAAAAAATCCTCCAACATCAGCCCCGGAAAATGGCATTCCTGCTACATTGTTGGTAAGAATCATTGGGATGGATGCCTTTAAGTATTCCCATTTGGACATATTATCTCCTGTCCACATTGCAGCCGTTTTCTGCAGTCCCGCAAAGTAAGAACGAGTAAGTATAAATGGTCTCTGTCTTTTAGTATTAACTAATCTTTTGGTTAAAGAATCAAATGTCATTTCATGGAATTTCAATCCATTTATGTTGTGGATAGATCTTTCTTCCCAGTTGCCATAATGAATCAAGTCTTTGGGGCCACTGGTTTCGGGCCCATCAAACACAGATATTTCATTCATATCATTCCAAAGGTGAACATTGGTATTATCAAAGAGGAATTTATTGTCCATTGATAATTTGTGTAAGTCGTCCCAGTATTTTTGAGCATTTGGATTTAAAGAGTCAACCCATACAGACTCTCCAGGCCAACAATGTCCATAGAAAGTCTTGTTGGTAGAATCCATAATGGTTAGTCTGTTCTTTACTAAGTGGTTGGAAACTTCGTAGCCTGATTTGATGTGTGGATCAATGATTACCACCAAGTTTCTTCCCGTGTGGTCCAACTCCTGGAGCATCTGATGAGGATCTGGGAAATTAGTATTCCAAGTGAAGTACTTTTTGTCTGTAGTGTACTCAATGTCCAACCAAATTGTATCATAAGGGATCTGATACTCGTCAAATTTCGCCAGAATATCAAGAACGTCTTTATCGTCATTATAGTTCCAACGACATTGGTGATTTCCCAAAGCAAAGAGTTGTGGCAATTGAACAAATCCAGTCAATTTACTATACTTTTCATTGATTTCTTTAGGTTTGGACCCAAACATCACAATAAAATCAAGTTTACCGGCTTCACTCATCCAGTGGGTGTTGATATTAGGGTCTTTTTTCAAGTCAATATATGTGTCAGCCGAATTAACCCAAAATAATCCAACAGAACGACCAGGCTTGGAAGAAAGCAAAAATGGAATGGAACCATACATTGGTAGGTTTGAGTCCACTTCATACTCGAAAATATCAACGTTGAACAACCTATATATACCTTCTGGTAGATCAAGTGCTCGAGAGTGCTCAGGAAGACCATATGCGTGTTTGTAGTCATGAAATTGGAAATCTAAACCAATAGATTCAGGACCCATTGGGAGCTTATCGAGCTTAGAATCGGCGAAATTGTCTTGAAACATGTTGAAATCAATTTCTTCTTGTAACAAATTATCCTCGTTATCACCTTGAGTTCTAAAATGTTCGACATTAAGGAAGTTCTGGGAATTAATACTCATTTCAAGAACACCTTTCACGTAAATATCTACCTTAAATTTCTTATGAATAACAAGCGATGTGTCGCCAAACTCAACCCGTGTTTGACCCGCCTTGGTAGTCACCTTAACATTAGATGCCAATTCAACATCATACGCCTCCAAAATCTCGTCCCCGACCCCAAATCGGTTTGGGTTGATTCCAGTGTTCAGGAGTCTATTTTCGTCAATAGTGAACCGAATACTGTGATCTTTAAGTACTGTTAACATTAAGGGGAATGTCACCTCCGAGTGTGGGAGCTTTTTAACCAATTTACCATCAAAAATGGCCAATTTGCCCTCAATTGATAAGTCTTTCACAGTATAATCATTCGTCTTACTTACCAATTTATTGGTTGCGTAAACTGTATTTCTCTTACAAAACCCATTTTGCTCACAAGTTTTGAAAAGGAAATCTTTGGCACAAATCACACTACTGATTAAGTAGACCAATGCCAAAAATTTGTACCAAATCATAACAATTAATTGTTTCTGTGCAAATATGAAAAATCAGTATGAATGCGTGTATTTGTCCCGTGATACCTGTAACGTGAATAATTTTCGCACCAAAGCTTCAAATTTCGACAAAAAATATCAACTTGAGCCAGCACAGGATGGAAACGGACCGTAAAATTCACACAGAAGGAGAAGACGGCAACGACTTGAAAAGGAGGAAGATATACGACGAGATATCGGAACCTGATGGTCCACTTACTCAGGAGGATGTAAAGTATTTTCGGAAGCAGGCCATCTGGAGACAGATGAGATATTACAAGCAGAAGAACGAGTTAAATGAGAGCAAAATCAGGTCAAATGAGGCTAAGATTCTGCAGTTGACGAAGGACGTTAATGGGGTGGAGCAGATGAAGCTTCGGGTGTTGAAACAGCTTGGGGTAGATACCGAAGAAGAGTTGGTGAAGAAGATAAACGCTGGTCTTGATGGGAGGATAGAAATTGGAAAATTAGACGATTATATAGATCAAATATCTAATTTGGAGTCTGAAAAACATGTGTTGAAGCTGGCCAAAATAGACCTTGAAATACAAGTGGACGATTTAACGAACAAATTGTTGAAACAAGCAGAGAGACTCCAAAGTGAACTGGTTCAAAGAGTTTTCAAGACTAAAATTGAGGAGAAAGAAGAATCTAAGGAAGAAAAGCCATCTGTCCAAGATAATAACGATACCCAAGAAACTTCGGGCCTTAAAAAGATCATCACAGGCTTAGAAGAAAAGATTAAAGACATACTCAAACAGAAAGAAGAGTTAGCAGCTCAAGTACTGAAGCCCACAGAGGTGATAAAGGTTGAAACACAGCCGATACAAAACCTTAAACAGGATGATATCATTTCTGCCAAGGACAAAACTATAGAGGAGTTGAAATCCAGAATCAATAACTATCAAGATTTACTCAACCAAGAACTTAGCAGAGAAAATGAAACTTTAAAAGAGAATTTAAAAAAGAATGAAGATGACTTGGTAAGAATTAGGAAGATTAGGGATGACTTGATAAATAAAATCAACTTAATAGAACATCAGAAGAGTAATGAATCACTTCTCAAATTGACAGATGAATTAAACAAGCAAATAAATTTCATAAGCAAGGTCAGTGACAGTGATGCAACCAGTAAAGAAATTATCTCAGAACTAGAGGAAAGCTACAAGAAACTCATAGAAGACATCAAGATTAAAATTCACAATCAAATTGAACAAGATAATCTTATCAAGAAGTATCAGGTGGAAAAGATCAAAGCAGACCAGAAATATTTCCAAATAATGAAGTTAAAGGATAATCTAATCCAGGAAAATAAAATTCTTAAGCTCAGTAATGCTAAGTCAGCCGAGTTAATTGAAAAATTTGGAGAGCTTGACAATAAACACAAAAGTAAGCTAGAGCATTTTGAGAGTCTTAATTCAAAACTCGAGAAACAGCTTGAAAGCGTAAAAGTAGATAATAAGAAGTTGGTGGTGGATAATAACTTCAAATCAGTCGAAATCAATAAGGTTATAAATAAATTTAATGATCTTAACAATCAAATTAAGACCTTAAATCAGGAAAAAGTCGGCTTAAATGATAAAATTAATGAAAAAGACGTGGAGTTGATTAAATTATCCAAATACAAAAACATAACTGATAATGGCAGTAGCGTTTCCAATGAAGAATTAAACGGATTCAGGTCAATGGTAAAGTGTTCTGTATGCTCTAAGAACTGGAAAGACACAGTTATTACGGTTTGTGGACATGTTTTTTGCAACCAATGTACCAAAGAAAGATTAAATGCTCGATTAAGAAGGTGCCCATCATGTAATAAAGGTTTTAGCGGTAATGATTTACTTGGAATCCATCTTTAGACCATTGTATATAGAGTGTAATATAGAATTTGCAACTACAGCTCGCCACGCCACGACCGTCGTGCACCGCCCATGCGCGCACCTGCATATCCGCCGTTTCCGGTGTGGAACGACTGGTGCGGGGACGACTTACACAAAGGGGCACACAAAAAAATGTGACACAAAGCCCCTATTTTCTACAGCTCAAGAGTTTCCTAGGCTACACAAACCAAATTTAACCCCCAAATACTCCCATTTATAATCTTCACTGTCTTACTAACTTCCCTCTTCAAAAATAATCCATTTCTCCCGGTTTCATGACACGTCATTCGTGCCAGTTGCCCCTTTTAGAACTGCGATGAAAATTGGGCAAATTTGAAAATTTTTCAAATTTTCAGCCAGCAAAAAAGAATAACTGACGAAAACTAGGAAATGAGCCAGGAGATAAGATTTGACATATTATAAGATTGTTGCTGGTGTACACAAAACGTACCAGGGGAATTTGACCGGGATTATACGGGTTTATACCATTTTAGCGCTTCTGAGAGTACGTGTAGTGGACCCCTGAAGGCTTAAATGTGCAGATAATTGACCCCAAATTGCCACAATTTATAATTATAATCTATCTGTAATCATCCAGTGAATTTCGTGACCAAGTTCAAATGATAGATCCTTTTTTCTCTACATAAATTCTTTATCATTTGGTTGTCGAATTTTTGCCATCCTCAAATTTCTCCTCGACCGAAAATTATTTAAATAATGGGATTTCCCGCCCTTCTCGTTTTTTTTCCAGTTTTTCTCGGTCGTACGTCTACCGCTTTTATTATCATGGCAGATTCTACAAATGAGAAGATGTTGGAACTTGACTTGAAGCAACAACAACAGAATCTTACTAAGATTCAACCGCCATTAAGTCCTCCCAATCCTTCTTCCAGTCCTTCTCCCAATCCTACAAGTGAAGATGTGGGGGAAAAAGATGGCGAATCCGTCGAGGCCCCAGCCCCAGTTCCCGCCACTCAGACTCCTCAAAGTGGTGAATCGGTTCCTCCTACTACTGATCCAGTTCTTGCCACTCCTGCCACAATGGAGCCAGCTCCTGCACCAGCTCCAGAACCAGATATGAATAATCTTCCAGCAGATCCTTTACCCAAACATCAAGCAAAGTTTGCTCTTAATACCGTCAAAAACATCAAGAGGTTAAAAGATGCAGGTCCATTTTTAAAGCCGGTTGATATTGTCAAGTTGAAGATTCCATTATATTATAACTTCATTAAACGTCCAATGGATTTATCCACAATTGAAAGAAAGATTAATGCTAATGCTTATGAAGTTCCTCAACAATTCATAGATGATTTTAACTTGATGGTTGAAAACTGTATTAAATTTAATGGTGAAAATTCTCCAATTTCCAAGATGGGTAAAAATATCCAAGCTCATTTCGAGAAACATGTCTTAAACTTCCCACCAAAGGAAGTGTCTGCTGCCGAATATGCTACCAAGAGAAGAAATGAACCAAAACCAGCAGTTATTCCTACTGGTTCTTCAGCAAGTTCCATTGCCAGTAACAGGCCAAAAAGGCAAATTCACCCACCAAAACCTAAGGAATTACCTTATGATAACAGACCAAGAAAGAAGAAATATGCAGCTGACTTGAGATTCTGTAATCAAGTGTTGAAGGATTTGATGAGTAAGAAGCACATAAGCTATAATTTCCCTTTCTTACAACCGGTTGACCCAATTGCCTTGAATATTCCAAATTATAATGAGATTATCAAAGAACCAATGGATTTATCAACCGTTCAATCCAAATTGGCCAATAACCAATATGAAAATGGAGATGAATTTGAAAGAGATGTTAACCTTATCTTTGAAAACTGTTACAAATTTAACCCAGAAGGTACTGATGTTAACATGATGGGTCATAAATTACAAGAGATTTTCAGTAAGAAATGGGTTAATAGACCAATTCCAAAAGATACACCACAAAATTCTGATAACGAATATGATGACTCCGACTTTGATAGCGATGATGGTAGTGAAATCGACGAAAGTGTTTTATCTACTGTACCTGCAATCAAGTTCTTGGAAGATCAATTAATAAGAATGACTCATGAATTGGAAATTCTTAAAAAAGATCACCTTCTTAAATTAAAGGAACAAAGAGAACAAAGAAGAAGAGCCAAGAGTCAAAAACGTAGAAAGCATAGTAACGGAAAGTCATTGAAGGATGGAAGTGGCCACAAATCTAAGAAGATCAAATTGGTACCACAAATCCAAGTTACATATGAAATGAAGAAACAGGTCAGTGAACAAGTTCCAAACTTACCAGACAGAAAACTTCAAGAATTCATCAAAATCATTAAGGACGATATCGATCTTAATGATGAAGAAGAAGTCGAATTGGACATGGATCAATTAGAAGACAAGACTGTGTTGAAATTGTACAATTTCCTCTTCGACAAAAAACCTAAAACTAAAAAAACTGAATTGACCACTAATTACGATAAGATCAAAAATATTAGAAGTCAACTTAGTTTATTTGATGACCGCCCACAAAGCAGTGATGATGATGATTTAAGCAGTGAAAGTTCAGAAGAAGAGTAATCTTCTGTTCGTGTATATAATTGTATATTATAGATTAATCTAATTAATAATTTAACAAGTTCATAATTTTGCAGCCTCGCGAGCTCATCGAAATTTTTCATCTATCACAGCATGTCAGATGATTTAGTTTCTGGAGTGAGTAGCATACGGCTACATGACTTGAAACTGGATCACAAGGTTAGCTTACCACCTAGAGATCCTCAAATGAAACCAATAAATATAATAAAAGCTAATATTGCCAAAGGAAAACCCACTTATATAGCCGGTCCTATGGTGAGGTATTCCAAACTTCCATTTAGAGCTACGCTAAGACACTTTAATTGTGACATAGTGTACTCTCCCATGATATTGGCCAGAGAATTTGTACGGAATGATGTGGCTAGACTTTCAGACTTCACCACAAATGCCGAAGATAAGAGTTTAATAGTACAAGTTGGGGTGAATAATGAACTTGATATGATACGAGTAGCTGATATGCTTTATCCATACGTCGACGGAATCGGGTTAAACTGTGGATGTCCTATAAAAGATCAAGTTGCCGAGGGAATAGGGGCTGCTTTGATGTCAGAGCCAGATTTGGTGGCTCGTATGGTTAAAGTAGTCAAGGATAAATATGGAGATAGATTGTGTGTGGACGCTAAGATTAGAATACATTCTGACTGGGAGGTCACACGTCAGTTTATAGAGAAAGTCCAGGAGAGTGGCGTGGATTTCATAACCATCCATGGCCGTACCAAGACCACCCGATCGTCTGTTCCTGTAAACATCGAAGCCATAAAATATCTAAGACAGTTTGTCAAAGTGCCATTAATATTTAATGGAGACTGTTTCCAGCTCTCTGACGTTCAAAAATTCGTTGATTATACCGGATGTGATGGCGTAATGGCGGTACGTGGGATACTAGAGAATCCTGGTCTCTTCAGTGGATTTGAAAAGACTCCTTGGATGGCCATTGAATGGTTTTGGCATTATGCTTTAAGTTATGGAATTCCTTATAGGATAACACAACATCATCTTACAGAAATGTTTGGGAAATGTATAGATAATTCCCTACTTAAGGAGATGAACTTGATACTGAATACAATCGACTTAATTGATTGGTTTGATGACCATTTTGACTTAAAAAGACTTGGAGATGAAGGTTTTGCAACCAGAGTAGAGATTCCATATAACAAGCACATATAACCGATATTATACATTCAAACCTTAATATACACTTATTCTAAAAACTCTTTATTTTGTAAAGAGATACTTTTGGTCATATTATTAACTTTATAGATTCCCACCAACTGTTTGGCTAACTCAAACATATTATTTCTTAATGAGATAACAATAAATTGACCATTTTTAGTTCTTTCTTTAATATAATTAGCCACAATACTGACATTTCTGAAATCCAAAGCTGCATCAATTTCATCCATTACGTATAATGGAGTCGGTTTATACTTGTGTAACGCAAACACCAATGCCAACGAACTCAAAGTTTTTTCTCCTCCACTTAAATTACTGATATTCCTCCAAGATTTCTTTGGAGGCATTACACTGAATAAAATACCTTCAGCAAAAGGATCTAAACTATCAACTAATTCAAGCTCTGCATTACCACCCATTGTGATCATTTGGTACATTTCCTTAAGTGAAAGTGATATAGTGTTAAATCCTTCCATGAATTCATCCAATCTCTTACGTTTCAAGTCTTCACAATAGTTTTTGATCTCATCTCTGGAGCTGAGTGATTCATTAAGCTCAGTTTGACGGATCCTAAACTCTGCAATCTTCGATCCATATTCCTTTAAGATTTCTATATCTGTTTTGACATTATTCATATATTTTTCAACTTCGGAGATTTGGGAACTGATATCATCTAAATCAATATTCTCCAACTCCTCTGAAGTCAATTTCTTGATTTCAGTTCCACTATACTTTGATCTTTCTTCCTCTTCTAACCAACTAATGTATTCAGAAGTATCACGAACAATCAATGAGTTCAAATTTTCTTCATCAACATCAATTTCATGTTGGAATTTCCGGATAGCCCCAGATAACTTTTCGAGCTTATTGTTCAACTCAATTTCCAATGATTTGAACTTCTTAATCTCATTGTTCTTGGACTCAAGACTTTCACGGATTTCTTCCAAAGACTCCTCCAACTTTTCTTTTTCTTGCTCGTACAATTCAACCTGTTTGTTAAGTTCTTCCAACTCAACCTGTTTGTCAGAATCTTGATTTTTGATGGCGTCTAGTTCCTCTTGTGCTTTTTGAATTTCCTTTTCACTTTCATTCAATGCTTTGGTGGTACGTTTGATCTCATTTTCCAACTTCCTGATAGTCATTTTTTCATTGGAAGACTTATCGTTGATGATTTCAATCTTTTGTTTTATGGAGTCAACCTTAGAGCTTTGAAGTCTTAATTCTACACCACCTGCCTCCATGATCTTTTCTTCTAATTCGGCAATTCTAGTTTCAAGATCTTTCATTTCTAATTTCAAAGCATCTTTTGATTCAACAACAGCCTCTTTTTCCTTCGTCTTTTCATCAATTTCTCGATCAATCTTACTTGAAGCTTCACTATTTTCATGTTCACTGATCAACCTTTTACACAAAGCAGATACTTCCTTCCTTTCCGAACTAAGGGCTTCGATTTCCATCTTAAGTTTGGTGATAGTAAACTCAATTTCAGGTTTCAATTCTTTCAAGCTTCTAAGTTGCTCTTCTTTAACTTGAAATTCCCTGGAATCTTCATCGTATCTTGCTTCCATAGCCTTCAAGTCTGCTTGCATTTGGTCTACATCCTCTTCGCTTAAATCCATTTTATCCTTCATATTGGCAGATGCTAAAATCATGCCTCCTTTAGCGAACAGATTACCACCACCGGACATGGTACCACTCGTATCTACCAACTTTCCATCCAAGGTAACAACTCTATATCTTTTAGCTCCATAAGCTACCAGCTTTGCTTCCTGTAAGTTGCTTGCAACTAAAGTATCATAAAGCTTACTATAGAATGCTGGTAAGAACTTTTCATGTTTGGGTTTAATCAAGTCAAACAATCTTTTAACCGTAGCAGAATCTCCGGGTGTATTAATTGGTGACATATTGAAGTTTCTGAGTTTATTGAGACAGATGAAAGTACCGTATCCCAAATTATTCTTTCTCAAATATTGGATGCATGCTTGGGCAGTTTCCACGGTTTCCACAACAATAGAATCCAAGGCGGGGCATGCAGTGGAAATAGCTATATCGTATTTGTCTTCGATGACACCTAAATCACCTAGCCTACCATAAAATCCATTGATTCTTCCACTTTTGGCAAGTCTTACTAAAGATGATAAAACTCTATTCTTATTTTGGTTATGATTACGGACAGATAACGATTCCTGGACAGTAGAACGTAAGTTTATCATTTCTGTTTTCCTTGCTTGTAAGATTTTCCGCTCACTTTCAACAGTTTCTTCACCCAACTCTATTTGTTCTGTCACATGGCCAAGTTTCTCTTGGTTATCCATGTATTCTGCTTCTTTTTGTTTACCTTCTGCTTTGATGTCAATCAACCTTTGTTTAGAATCTTCTAAACGTTTAACTTCCTGCATCTTTTGGCTATTGAGCATTTCAATAGATGAATCAATAAGTTGAATGGAGTTTTCCTTTTCTTTTAACTTGTCGTTCCAAGGCTCCAACTTAGTAGTGAGCTCTTCAATTTCTTGGGAGAATTGAGAAGTCTTGGAAGTCATCTTGTTTCTGATATCATCTAGCTTGGATTTTTCGGTTTGGAGCTCTCCAGAAAGTTGGTCCAACTCTTGTTTATACTGCTGAGATGTTTCATTTTGAGAATCGAGTTTTCCCTGTGCCAGTATCAAGGCTTGCTCTGACAGCTCTTTGATTTTCAAGTTCTTCTTCAATTTTGTATTTAAGTTTTTGATCTTTTCATCAACAGCTACAATTGCTTTGTTGATAACTTTGACTTTATCTTTCCGCTTTTGGATTTCACTATTCAATGAGTTAATTTCAGATTTTATTGACTTTTGCTGTTGCAAGTCTTCCTCAAGTTGTTGGTTTAGGGACTCGTTTTTTTGCTTCTCCGCTTGGTAATCTTCATTTAATTTATCATATGCATCTTGTCTCTTATTGAGCTCATCAGTATAGTTATCTATATTGATCTGGAATTGAATTGATTTCAAGTTCATGAGTCTGTGCTCCATTTCAAGGAAATTCAATGCTTCAGTCTTTTTGTCCTCCAACTGATCCTTATCTGTCTCAACCAACTCAAACCTATTGGATTTCTCAATGCAAATATCATTCAATTCATCAACCTTGGTTAAACTAGTATCAATTAATTCTTTATAGTGAGAAGTACCAATAATATCTTCCAAGTATTCTAATAACCCGTCATCACCTTCCTTTTCTGCTTTTGGCTTCATTTGTGCAATAGATTCCACTTCACCTTGAAGAATCAAGAACCTTTTATGGTGTAAATCAATTCCTTTATCTTTCAACAAGGTAGTGACCTCTGTGTAATTACTTGTTTTGCCATTGATGTAGTATTGAGACGAATTGTTTAAAAATGCCTTTCTTGAAACCACCAATTGAGAGTCAGGTATTATTTTAGATGCACCTTCTTCTTCAGAGTCATCAATTACGTGATTGAAGTGGATGTCCACCTGACAAAACTCCATTCTATTTCCTCCAGAATTATGGATTAATTCACTTAGTTTACCCTGTCTCATTTTAGATGCCCTGAAACCAAATACAAACAACATGGAATCAATAACATTGGATTTACCACTACCATTTGGCCCCACAACTGCAGAAAAAGACGCATTAAATGGACCAATAACTTGTTTACCAGCGTAAGACTTGAAATTGGTAAGAATTAGTTGGTCAATTACCAACCGGGGCTCGTTCTTTTTGGATGCAACCGTGAATGACTCCCGTTTCTTAGGTGATGCTATACCAATTGAACTTTGTTGCTGGGAATAACTAAGCTTTTCGTCTGGGGCAGGTGTACTGGTTCTGGAAGGACTAGAAACAGCTCCATTCACGGGTTCTGGGGGTGCCAACGTGGGTACGTCCGAAACAAGGTTCACTGATTTCATCATAGACTCATCCTTGGTGATATCATCACTTGTATCCAGGGTTTCGTTGGCTTTAGGTACGTCTGGTGTCTGTTCTCTTTCGATGGAAACTGACTCATTTTCACTCATTTCTTCGGGAAAATCCCCGTCATCTGCTGCTTGATCCATATATTCACTGTTATTGATGAATGTGTCGTGGGCATCCGATTCTTCGTCGCTCATGACGATTTTTCTTTTGCCTCTAGCAGCCATTAATGAGGAATAGAACGCGGTGAATTTTATAAACAAGAGAATTGGGCACGCGCACGCCCGCATATCCACACATGGATTTACGAGATGACTATGATGACTTATATTACATGACTAGCTAATCCTTTTTCTTGTGCTTTTTATCCTTTTTATCCTTCTTTTCCTTTTTATCCTTTTTGGACTTCTTTTTGGGCTCAGTGACGTCTTGTGGTTCTGGTGATTGTTCGGTGACAGGTTCATTTACGGTGTCATTGACGGTTTCGTCGGCCTCGTTGTCTTCGTTGTCTTCGTTGTCTTCGTTGTCGTCACTGGCGCTCTGTGATTCCACTGGATCATCAAATTTGATCTTCTTATTGGGCATTTCTGGTGTTTTGTCCTCATCGAGGGTTCTTTTGGTACCAAAACTAGGAATCTCACTGAGCAAAGGAGGTAATCCTCGTAAGTCTCTTTGTAATCTCTTTAATTGACTTATTATGGCAGCATTCCCGGTATTGTTACTCAATCCCGTGGAAGAATTTAGTACATCATTGGTAGCGGCTGACTGGCCTGGAATCGTGGTACTAATGGCCTCTGATGCATCTATGAATTGGGTTAAGATTCTTTCGGCTCTTTCTTGAGCCAAACTTTTGGATTTTATTACCCTTGTGGTCGTGGGAGTATTTACAGCTGAAGGAATAACTCTTCTAGGACGATAAGCTGACATTTCTGGAGATTTTTCAAGCCCATCTCAAAAATGAGAAAAAGTTCTGAGTATAGGATATACGCTTAGTAGGGGAATCCGTGCGTTAGTTTCATCACATACTATCACCGCATTTTGAGTGAAAAATCTGGTGAAAATAACTATTATGTTTAGAACAGGTTTAAGAGGCATAATTGGTGGGGCCCCTGTTATCAGGACTGTTCATCCACATGTTTCCATACGTCAGTTTTCCCTTATGAACCAAGCGCCAGTTTCCGCTTCCAGAATGCCTATAAATAAGGTCTACCAGACTCCATCTCCAATTATCACCAATATTTCTCCCATACAGTCTTTAATGGGATTACTTCAAAGGAGGTTTAAGACCAGAGGTAACACATATCAACCATCCACATTAAAGAGAAAGAGAACCTTTGGATTCTTGGCCAGATTAAGAACCAGAGGAGGTAAGAAGATTCTTCAAAGAAGAAGAGCTAAGGGAAGATGGTATTTAACTCATTAACTTGTACATAAAATAGACGATTTAAATATTATATTTTCTAATTATGCTTTTCCTAATAATCTGGAATATTCCAGTTCCACTTGGTGGATAATTTTCTGGAGATTCACAATTCCTATCTCGTGGGTAACATTGGGGAACTTATTTCTGTGAAGCCCAAACCATTCAAGAGGTGGTGTGGCATTTCCCAACTCTTTAAGCTTGGGAACTTCTATTAATGGAGGGGCTAATGGCAAATATGTGTGTTTAGACCCTTTTGATACCTTATCAATAGTTTCATTAATAGCCTGGTCAATAGTTTCGTTATCTATTTGAGATGTTGGATCTATAATGGAATTTTGAATGGTTGGTGATTTCTTTTCGGAGTTAAAGATCAGCTCGTTAAACTCAACCGGCCCTTCCCCATTTCCTTTCAATGATCTCTTGAATTCAGTTCTAGAAGCTAACGATTTAGCATGGATGGAGTACATTTCTCTTATGAAATTTACTGATCCTAGATTCCACTTTATATCCACAGAGCTTCCAAACGTGGACTTATAAAGGTACTCCACCAAGTTGGATTGGTATTTCTGGAACGTTTTCATGGATATTTGGAAAGATGGGAATCCAAATATATTACCTCCTCTAGCGTAATTAGCATTTTTACTAAATTCATCAACGGATGCACTATGGATAAACTCTTCTGTTACTGGGTTGTTCATTGAAAGGGCAACTTTCAAGTCGTTGAATCTTATATCCAACTGGTTGGCAATTCCGAGGTTGTATTCATTCTGAGAGAAGTTAATCTTGGATTCATCTAATTTCACTACCAACACCTTGGTATCATCAAATGACGAAGGATATACCTGTATCAATAATCTTCCAACAATAACTTCGAACTCTGTCTCCAATTTCTTCACAGTTTCAAGAATAGCATTGCTCTCAACCTTACTGTTGATTAGGTTGGGCTTGTTGTTTGCCGTAGAAGAATCATGAAGAGTTTCTTTATAAGATACTCTATTCTCCTGGGTCAATCTGAGAACTGCGTTGTATATGTCCAACACGTTGGAGGCAGTGAACGATGTGATGAATGTTTCAAGGTTGGAGAATTTGGTGGTAACAAACAAATGGTCCTTACTTATCATATGTTCACTTTTCTGGTTATATACATCAATCGAAAATTCACTCATATTTACAACAGCAAACACATTATACTCAAATGTACTTTTTAACTGGAATTTGTCAATACCAGCTGAAACAAGAATAAGTGGTACATCAAGGACACTACCATCATCCATTTTCCATCCAATTTCAGAATGCAAATAAATATCAGTACCTGTTATTTGTCCTCCTAATCTTCCCTTGGAACTAAGCTCTACCTTGTTGATTCCGAGCTTCAACTGTTGGAACCAATCATGAGTTTTCTGACTGAAAAGCCAAAGATCATCTACATGGAATAGCATCTCTCCAATTGAAGGACCACAGTTAATCTTGATTGCAACATTGGAAAGCACAAATGTAATAAACCATGGAATGGCATTTGTATCACTTACTTCCCTAAATCTAGAAGCTATACTCTTGTTGGACGCAAGGTTGACTTTTGTTTCCTCAGGGTTTTCTTTTCCTTCATAGGTGAACTTCGACTTAGGGTACCAAATGTCACCGAAGAGAGCTAAATCTTGATATTGTTTAACATTAACGTATCCCTCAACATCAGATACCGATAAGGATGATTTAACATCAACTTTGTCAGAAAAATCCACATTGGTGATTAAAACGTGATCATTTATACCAATTGAACCACTCACCTCCCTCGAGTATATGTGTTGAAGTGACGCTGTTACTCTATTCAACACTGCGGTGAAATTAATAGAAGCATCTGAACCAGTATTCACCTGGAAGAAAAGCCCTTCAATACCAACAATGGCTTCTACCTTAGCTGTAGGCTCACAACTCAATGAAAGTCTTTGTTTTTCAACTTTCAAGCCAAAATGAAGGTCAGTCTCACGGATCAAGCCACTGAAATCAAAATGTTTTCCGTCGTTCTTCTCCTCCTTCTCCTCTTTCTCCTCTTTCTTTCCAGATTCCTCTTTCTTGCTCTGTAATTTCATCATGCTTTTGATTCCATCCACTATATCCACCAAAACTGGAACACAAGAAGAATGGAGCTTATTGTCAGACGAAGCTGTGTACATTTCACTCTTGATATTGTGTTTTTTGGGGCCATTTTTGTCGTGAATATATGTGGTGATAAACTTGACAGCTGGGAAATGAAGGGAAAGGGATCCTTCATCACCCACAGAATCTGAATCACTTAATTTATGAATTAATACCTTCGAACCAGCATACATAGCCCTACATTCAATGGAAGAAAATGTAGATTGCAATCCAGTAGTCTCTTGAATGGGTTTAGATTCCAGTAATTCTTCCTTCGCCTGATCATTATATACTGTCTCAGGTCTGATACGTTTGCTAAAGAATTCTTGAATGTTTGTGACCGATATTATACAATATTCAAGGATGTGAAATGCATTTGAAAGATAGTTAACATCCAATTCATCTCCTGTCACGTTAATTTTCATGTCCTTAGAATCATTTTGTTCTTCGATTGTGTAAATGAATTGCATAAATGGTAAGAAAGCTCTATTGTAGTGATTTCTTTCTGAAGACGTACTATAAAATCCTGAAGAATTGGATCCATGTGCTACGGCTAGATATCCATCAATAAGTGATAACTTACCCATATGCTCATCAGTAACTGCATAAAACCTTTCAGCTCCTAAAATTAAACCTGGGTAATCTTTCCTGTTGTTTTCAAAAATCCACCCTATGCAGAAATTATAGGCGAGGAAGTGAACTCCATGAATGTTAGATATGAATCGTTCCACAAATCCATTCTGAGGCAGAGATGGAGCCGGTTTCTTTGAGTAGCTGTCCAGTGCCAATTCTCTTTCAATTCGTTTTGTAATAATGGTGATTTCATCTGCTAAGTGTACAATCCGCTTCACCACACTAGCACTGCAACAAATCCTACAATATTGAGATGTCACTTCTAAAATTTGTCCCTTGGTGTCATTGTCTTCTTCGAATACTCTAATAAGGGTGTTTAAATCGATTAGATTGGACAAACCCGTGGGAATGGTTCTATCAGCGACTGATACCCGAGCTGTGGGGACAGAAAGGGATCCAAAGTGTGGTACAACTTCCAGCATCGAAACATTAGAAACAGTCCATTCGAAATCTTCCATCTCTACAGAATACTTGGTACGATCCAGAACGACACTTACACCGATGTAATCATTGGATATCTTGATAGCAACAGGAATCGAAAGTAAGTCCAAGGGCTTTGATTGAGAATTTGATGCTTTTGGATGTACTTCCTTAGATTTAAGTTCAGGAACAGCAGCAATTGAAGCTTTCAAAGCGTTTACCTGTTTTTCAATGTCTCCATATGAGTCAAGAATCTCGTGAGCTGACTTTACAAACCTATGGGCAAACACCTGTGAAAACCCGAAATGTGAATCTATATGTATCATGGGTCTTCCACTTTGTTCTCCAACTTTGAATGTATTAAATACTTGGGAATGCTCTACCTCCACAATGTTCGAATTTTTGAGAGAAGACTTTAGCCTAAAATCGAGCTTCTGAACTATGCTTCCTACATCGGCTATACCATCAGTAATGATCAACGAGATATTACTATCATACGCAATTGCCTCCAAAACTAGTGGATTTAGAATATCGATAACGTAGGCAAAGTGATTCAATTGAAGATTTGCTGTTACGTCAAAATCTCTAAGAAATTCCCACACATCCATTCTTGGTTCTTTCTTCTTCTCTCTCAGTAACTTGTTTGAGAAGAGTTCCACATATTTGAAGTCATTTTGAACAGCACTTTCAATAGTCTCTGGTAGATTTGGGTCTCTGAGCTCCCAATAGCAATTTTCTATAACACAGTCAAGAAGGTGAATTCCATTAGGAGGGCTTCCTTTACCATAAACGATACTGAATTGGTCGAGTCCTGCTACGATCAAATCATTGGTACGCGAACCAGTTGTTATTTTCAAGGATGATATCTCACTCGTGAAAGAAGAATAGTTACTTCCTTCAACATCTTGTGAGATTCCATTCACATTAACGTCTCTTAAAGAAAGACCAGAAATCAAATAATCAAGATGGATTGATTGGTCCATGGAATTTACGTTGAAAGTAAAGAAACTAGCATAGCTCTTGGCAAATTCTTTAATTGGCATTGAACCCTTCGTTTTAGGTTTTATCCGGTTCATCTCCTCTATGAGAGGAGGGATTAAGCCAATTGAAACAGGAGAAACCACACTTTTATAAGTACCCAAGTTTAATAAGATTTCGAATGCTTTGGAACTGACATCCAAACCATCCGCTGGTATAGAATGCATTTTCAGTAAAAGACTTTCACTTACTCTATTTGATAACGAAATGTGTAAGTCCTGGAGTTCCATGAAATCATCTGTGGTGCATTCAGTGTCCAAAAGAAGAACAGAAGTCTTATCTATAAGAAATCTAGTGACCTCTTTGTTCTCCGTAAAGAACTTAATATCGAATACTTCTTGAAAAAACCTTTCTCTTTCGGTGAAATCAGCTTCCCAACTTCTCCAATTAGAAAACACATCCCACGTCTGGTCGTAAGCATCTTCTGGGATTGTCCAATCAAGTTCAGCTAGTTCACGGTCTTGTTCTTTCATCCATTCCTTGTCCATAGTTTGAAATATATGACGAAGCCTAACGAGTATCATCCACGCATCAAAGGTCCTAACGTGATTCTCCAAAGATCTGAGAATGTAAGCTGGTCGAGTCAAAACTCCAGGATCGTGATCTACCTTGTGATTTTTACTTGCCATGGCCAACCGGTATACTAATGTTGCCATATAACTCTTTTTCGTTTTGGAAGTATTGCTCAACAATTCGAGTGATGGCTTTATTTTATGATGGAGTTCACTGAAATAGCTAATGAGCCAAACAGCCCTCGCCTTATCCAATGTCAACACAATGTCTTCCACTGTACAAGACTTCACTTCGTTTCCTTCTTTATCAGAGGCCCACCACTCCATGTCTTTCACGACTAGCTCTAGGGCAGTAAGAACACCACAGCTTACACTTGTTGTAAACTCTTTAACACTTATAGCCATTGAAGTCTCCTTTTTAACTGTGTAAACCCGAGCACCGTTCTTAGTTCTTTCAATCTGATGTGAGGTAGCGGCTGAAGGTTCTGATATCAGTAGATTAATACTAGGTTTACCTAGGAGAGATTTTGTGATCTCCTCTTCGTCTTTTCCTCTTATATCCCCAATGGTAATATTCACCACGGGAGCTACTATTCTGAAAGTATCATCCATACTGATTTCCATCAATAAAAGCTTCAATTGTTTTAAAGTGAGCATCTCCAATATATCCATCAGAATACTTAGGTCCTGTGATCCGAACTTGGAGTTGAATTCGGCATATACTTCTAACACTTCTGGCGCCAAATGACCGTTTACCTCCTCAAATGTAAATATCATGTTGTCGTATTTGAACTTGGGATCATTTTGGTGATCTGGAGTAAAGTCTTCGTCAAAATAATGGGAAGTGGGCGATATAAATAGTTGTCCATCCACGTAAGTGGTGTGGATAGAATCTTCACTTGTCTCGGAAAATGAACTGGATGAAACCGTCCCTAAAGAAATCTTTGATGAGTTCTTGTTGTAGATTTTATGGGTATACTTATTCAAAGGATAAGGAACATCAGGGAGTGACATTGGTGTTAGAATAGAGCAGAATGCATCGTTATAGTTGGCATCCTTTGTACTCTCAAATAAAAGGAATGGAGCTCTGTGAAATGGTGCATCATTGAATCTTATGTGTTCTTGTTGGAGGCTCCTGTGCTCTTCATACTTCTTCTTCCGAACAATGTTATCAAAGACTAACGATGTTTTAAAATGAGCTAAGAGCGATCCTGAGTCTTTCAGAAGGACTTTGTGGACTATATGTGGTACCTTGAGGGACAATTTTTCACTGTAACGGCTATTAGCAATGTCATTTAGGGTGAAAAGAACTGGATATAACTCTACCATCAAAACATGTTTGTCGCATTCAAGATGAATCATGATTTCAGGGCAATCAAAAGAAAGAAACAAACAATCATAAACCGTTGGCAATGTGGGGTGAAGAGAATTCAGTACATCTCCAAAACTTGTACCAAATGTCAGAAGGGAAAGCATAAAATTGAGAAGAAATTCTGGTGGCCCCTTGATGGCAATGGAATTAGTTGCAACTCGCCAATTACAGTAGTAGACAATTTCTGTGGGAGGGATACCAAACATCCTATGACCATGAACGGAGAATTCGTCTATCAAGGCATGTCTTTCTTTTCTTATTTTATAGTCTGTGAGATACTTTTTGACTTCTGACAATACCAAGTCTGGAACAACATCTTCTGGAAGCTGAACATACTTTAGATGAGCTGGGCTGATATCCACCTGAGCGTCCATGTAGAAGTTTGTGAACCTTATGTCGGAATCAAAATTGTTAAAAGATATGGCTATATGTTTCTGGCACGAATATAGACTCACAGGAAGAATAAGAAGCCCATTGCTCACTTGAAGTGTGAAGAGAATATCTGTGTTGTTCTCCGTTTTGATAATCTTCCAATAATCAAACTCTTCTCTTAAAGTTTCTTCAGTACTACCAGCATCACTATTGTGAGAGTCGAGCTCATTATTGAATTCTTCAAAAGTTTTGAAATGAAACGTGTTACCCAAATAATTCTCTCTTAGCGCAAATACATACCTCACAAGTGATCCGCCAAATTTGATCATCATATCATCTCCTTTGGATCGTATTACTATGTTGTTACATGTGTTTATCTCTATGGTGCTGTAGTAACTGTAGGATCCTTCAATTGAGAAATTGGTAGCCCGGCCAATCAAGTTTGAAGGCTGCAGGAAAGCATTGGTTGTGTGCCAAATAGGAACATCAAGTAACAAGTTTAAATTAGGGGCTAGAATGCTGAACTCAACTGAGGTGAGTCTAGTGAATTCACCGAAAAGTGGGACATTCACGTGGATATTTAGGTCCTCACCTTGGAAAGATATAAACTTGTTACTGGTGAAATCTAGTGGATTGTTGATGATATTGGAGTCATTCGCATTCAAGTATAACTTATAATCACGAAGATTCCAGTTGATTTTGTATGTGAACGGTCTAAAAAACTCATATGGTGTAGGCTGGCCGGATCCAAAATCAGTGAATATATCGGAAAATAGAAGCGTATGTTCTCTAAGGAAGAATATTCTACCATTGGATGAAAAATTATCGAAGATCCACTCACACGCTCCATTCCACTCCAACGGGAACCCAACTTTAGCATTTACTGTATGTACATCAGCCATGTATAAAATATCATGATTTACTGAAGAACTCAACTTGGGCTGTAGAAATACAGCAGCCAAAGAATTAGGCCATCCTTCTTCCTCCAGACATACAAAGGACGTAAACAGGGATATGGTACTCTTTGGACCAACTTTCAATTCTATCCAGCCAAAAGGTCTTATCTGGTTTCCAGATTGTGTAGGTGGATTATTGATGTTACCTCTTTGATGATGTTTAAGCACTTCTTTGTCCTTACTTTGTTCTCTTGTAGGAATACGGAAAATTATTTCATCGTTCGTGATTACATCGACCTTGAAGCCTTTATAATCTCTCTTGTGACCCTTACGAGGAACTTTTGTAGGCTTGGAGTTTCTTGCTAGAGGAGGGAAGAAAGCAGATTGAATAGGTATCCTCTGCTTGTCAGCCCATGGACCATAGTAAATGGTGGCCATTGAAAACTCTATGGATGCACCATATTCAGGGTAGCTTTCTAGCTCGTGTTCGTCCACATTTCCAGGGATATCATAGTAGTATTGAAGTTTGGTCAGTCTGGAATCTAATATCAAACTATATCTGGCATATTCTTCTGCATGGGGAGAATAATTATCGAATAAGGTATTCAAGTTTTCGAATGAATCATCTAAGTATCTCCTTAACCCAACCCAATTCTGGTAATTTACATTGACATTTGGTGACTTAGTCCGCTTGAGTTTATGAAATATGGCAGGTAACACATTTAATGTTCTCTGAAGTTTTTTAAACTTTGAAATGGATTCGTGGTTCACTACTTTCGGACTAGTTTCTTTATTTAATTCCTCCTCAAAAAGAATATTTGGCTTCATAGATACTTGAAACTCATTGAAGTCAAACAAGAATTGGCTCTTATAAACGTCCAAAACACTTTTGGACTTCAGAATGTCCAATACACCAGTAGCATTTTTACAGGAAGTCACCAAAAGGGAAGGTGTTGTTTTGTTTCCCATGACAAGAACTCCTTTCTTGATGAGCAAACTCATTGGAAGAAGAACTAGAAGCTTCCTGAGCCTCTTATTAACCTCTTGGATATCTACTGCCGGTTTTCCTATAGTCAGATCGTCTGATTTAGATTCAGATCCCGATGTCGTGTTGGAGGAATCTTCTCTTGAACCCCTGAACCTCAAGCCCTCTGGCTTGTCAAATATGTTAATCTTCTCATCCATGTCTCCCTCTTCATTAATTATATTCATTATATTATCATAAGCAAAAGTTCTATTGTACATAAAAATTTCCAATCCTTCGAGGGCCAATAGAAACCGTGAAGGAAGCTTTTCATTCTCCGATTTGGACAATTTCGTACCATACTCTTCATCATTATCAATCTCGAATTCAGATACTCTCTTAGGGCCCCAAATCCAATATCTCCAGGTAAAATTCAATCGTAGCACGGAAATTGTTTGATTCTCTGAGGTTATAACAAGATTTTTCACCAATAATCTACCTCCCAATAGTGATAATCGTATGGATTCTATATTCACCATCATATGAGTCGAATTCCAAATAAATAACCGTAAAACATACGATATTACAAACCCCAATAGTCGATCAAAATAAAATATGAATGCAATTCCTAAGATCAATACCAAAATCCAGTCCACTAAGTATATCCATGAGGACGCCAGTTCCGTTGAATGACTCGAGACCTGGATGAACTGATTCTCCACGACCATGGCTGTTAAATTACTGGTATTCTTTGGTTATTAAACAGTGATGGGTATTTTGGTAGTGTTCCGCGAACTTGGCACCACCTGCTACCGCGACACTGCGCCAGATTTATCACTTCCCCGCCGGACCTCGCGGTACTCCTTCCACCACAACTCCGTGCCTCAACTCGCGCAAAATCACAAATCTAAATAAACAAAGCAAACATGTCACAAGGTCCTCATAAGTTTGGTGGCTCGTTGCCTGGTGTGTTGAACCAGAACAAGGAGAACAGTTTGGCCACAAGACCCACCAAGCTGGTCGGAGATACTCGAGAGAATGTCATGAAACCCAATAGGATTCCTTTGGGAGGAAAGTCTGGAAACAGAGTACCATTGGGAGGGAAAGATGAGAATAAAGCGGTCCCTACGTTGATGAGATCACAATCAACAGTTGAAAGAAGTGATGTGAAAGGGTTTAAGAAGCTAATAAATCGTCCTAAGATGTTGAAGTCAAGTTCTTCCTTAGGATTTAGTCATAATAAGAAACCTAAGGTTCAGATCCCACAGCTAGAGAATCACCTGGCCACCAGCCTAATGGAAGTAGAAGTCCCAAACCCTTCTGTGGAGGATATTTTCGACCTCAATCCTACTTTAAGCCAATCAGATCATACAATCTTCAATCCCGCTGGTGCCAATAGATCTCCCGAGCTTGAGCAGTATGGAATGGATACTGATTCCTTAAGAAAAAGTATCATCAACCCTAAACCTTCAGTATCAAATATCCAAGACACCATCACACAACAAACAGAAAAACTCAGCTCGAGGAATGTCAGTACACGAAGGATTCACAATGTTGACCCCATAAAGAAATCCTCCAAGAGGTTAGATTCTTACTTGGCAGATCCCGAAAGAAAAGCACTCTTTGAGAGTTTGGTTGAGGATGAAAACAGCATAGAAGTAGGACCACCATCAATTCCTAGTGAATCTTCGAACATTGCCCCAGAGATTGTTGATGTGTTCAAGAACCGATATAAGCCAACTCCTGAATTGGAATTAGATCTCCATGAAATAAAACTAGATGATACATTTGATATGGAACAAGTTGAAAGGAGTTCAAGTCCAGAAATCGAACCAATCGGATTAACAGAGAATGATTTAAATGACTTAATAGATTTCTAAAAGGGCAAGCCCCATTTGCATTAATATTTACATGTGATCTAAAGATCATTGTTGTCTGCAATCAGGCATTTCATTTCCATACTCAGCATAATTTGGAGGTACATCTTCATAATATGCTCCATTATCATTACTTTCAGTATCATCTTTGTAAGATGGTAAATTTGTCGAATCGACTAACACGAAGTCAGTTATTAATTCAATATTTTCATTTATCTTTGATTCTTCATCAATCTCATTGTTAACGACTAATTCATTGGGCAAGACGTTTTTGAGTTTAAGCAAGTCGTTTTTCTCCAAATACCAATTATCTTTTGGAAACTCAATCTCAATCTCGATATACAAGTCCCCGTTACCAGATTTTCCAAACCATCCCCCAGATTTTTTGATGGGCATACCTTCTCCTTTAATTTTGATAAAATGGCCCGGTCTAATGACTTTTCCTTTGGGTGTGGTAACCTTAATGGCTCTTCCGTCCAAGTGTTTAACCACTAGTTTAGAAAAGCCACATAATGAATCAACTAATGGAATTGTATACTTACAATATAAATCATCACCTTTTCTAGTGAAAATATTATGATCTGCACAGGTGAACTTAAGGATAACATCCCCAGTTTCCTTTCCAGGAGCCTCGTCACTCTCTTTCTCCAACACAATGGACTCTCCAGACTTACTACCTTTTTCTATCTCAAACTCCAATATCTTTGTCTCGTCTACCAACTGTTCTCCCCCACACTTCTTGCAATGATCCTTTGTTCTATAGATTTTTCCTGTTCCACTACATGTTTTACACTCAATTGAAACCTGTGATACCAAACCAGGGCCCACACGGGTGAATTTAGTCTTGGTACCTTTACCTTCACACGTTTTACACTCTTTGGCTACTGCGTTTTTCTTAGCACCGGTTCCCTTACAGTGTGTACACAAAATCTTCCTGGTGGATGTTGATTTAATGGTCTTCCCCTTATATAAATCTTCCAATGTTACTTCAACTTCTAACACAGCATCTTCAGTTCGTTTTTTCTGAGGTTTTGACCTTGTATTTCCATTCATGTTCATGCCACTGAAGAAATTGGAGAAGTCATCCGCTCCAAACTGATTGGCTCCTCCTCCCCCATAGAATTGTTCATATGGATTTCCATCAAACCCATATTCGTCATATGGAACTTTCCCATCGCTTGTACCATAAATATCATAGTGATTTCTGCTTTCCTCATCACTTAACACTTCATATGCGTGACTTACCTCTTTAAATTTAAGCTCTGCTTCCACTCTTTCTTCCTCCGTCACTTTATCGGGATGATACCTCAATGCAAGCTTTCTATACGCCTTCTTGATATCGGCCGAGCTGGCTGACGACGTCACTCCCAAAATCTCGTACAAATCGGTGGCCATATTGATTTTTTCAAGACCTGGTGATGATTTCGCACGATGATCAGATACAAGAACTGGTTTAAGAGGGCGCTTAGAGGGGAGTTTGGGGTGGTTTGAGGTGTGGTTGTTTAGTTTATTGCCTAAACAATCCTCTAGTTTGGTTACTTAACAACTCATGGTCATGAAGGATAAAAAAAAAAATAAACGACACGAGCAGGGTTCGAACCTGCGCGGGCAGAGCCCAAGGGAACCTGCATCCCTCGCCTTAACCACTCGGCCATCGTATCATTTATCAGAACCATTTTTCTTGCCTTTTGCTGAAGAGCGATTCTATTGGTAGAGGCACGACTTTAATTTGAATGTAATTTTTCTCTGTATTGCTTCTTTCAATCCACACCAAACTTGGACAGCATTTGGACATACCTTTAAGCTTGGCTTCAACATCTCCACAGTCGCTCAGAACCCACAGTTCCCCAATTCCCCCAACCCCCTTCTGGTCACGTCTGGCCCGTGCCGGGTAACTCCCGCGCCAACGACAACTTGACAAATTTCCAAGGGTTAAAATAGAACCATAGTTCAATTGTTTTTATTTAGAATCAATTAAAAATGGTATGTAGTAATTGACAACAAAAGTTTCGAGATTAATCAATTGCAATTATACTAACTAATTCTAGTCCAGATCCGGGTATGTGATATAAATTTGGAGAATCATCTCATGATTTAAAACCGTGAATACTAACAGATCATAGTGTTGCCATTTCAGATGAATCCTTGAGTGCTTTCAATGAATTAAAATTAGGTAAAAAGTATAAATTTATCATCTATGGATTGAATGACAAAAAGACTGAAATTGTTGTTGAAGAAACTTCCACTGATTCCGACTATGATGAATTCCTTTCTAAATTACCAGAATCAAGTTGTAAATATGCTGTGTACGATTTTGAATACGAAATTGGTGGAGGTGAAGGTAAGAGATCCAAGATTGTTTTCTTTACTTGGGCCCCTGATACTGCCAATGTTAGAGATAAAATGACCATTGCTTCATCTAAAGACGCTTTAAGAAGAGCTTTAAATGGTGTTTCTTCTGAAATTCAAGGTACTGATTTCTCTGAAGTCAGTTATGAAACTGTTTTAGCTACCGTCAGTAAAGGTGCTGGATCCCATTAGAGAATGTATATAAATATATGGATACTCTAAATTGTTTTTCCTTTTTATTACTATTTGGAATACAAACTCCCATATTTGATGTTAAATGATACTTACCACTCACTTTCTCCATTAGCTTTTTGGAAAACATAGTCTCTTCCGTTAATGTTGGCCACTCCTTCTTTCAAATTACACTTCCATTTATTCTTTATTCTTTGAACTTTATCATAAAGACACAACATTATATCTCCTTCCAAATCGTTATCTTCGTCATCACTTCTATCACTATCTAATTGATCGTCAAGATCACTATTTATATCATCTGAATCATTAAATACTCCATCATCATCTGAACTACCCCCCAAGGCTCCATCTACTTGTAATTTTTTCAATTTATTAATCATGTCTTCTGGATCATCTGTGTACATAGTTAGTTCGAACTTTGAACCATCAGTTTGAGTTACTGAAGGTAACATTAAACCTCCATTTTCTTCATATTCGTCTTTAAAACTTTGTGCACCTATTGTAGGAAGTTGAAGACCTATATTGTTGGTATCACCATTATTCACATTGACTTCATTGCTATAACTCAACTGACTGTCCCCCAATCCATAATCATGCTGAATTAAAAGGTCGTCTTGTATTTCGGATTTGATATGTGGTTGGTCAAATTTGAGCTGCTGAGTAAGATTCCCCTGGTGAAGATTCTGAAGATGTTCATCATCCCAACTGAACTTTGCCACCTGTGACTGTGTTAACTTCTCCTGCCATACTTTCTTAAGCTCTTGTAATGTATTTTCATCCACTCCACTATTTTCAAAATCTTGCCTTGAATCATTAATGACTTCCTCGATAATGGCTTCGAATAATTTTCCCGCTTCAATATTGGACATAATTAATCTATCTGATAATATACAAAATTTGGATGTTTATTAGAAGCTGAATAAGATTGATTACCCGAGATGGAATCCAGTTATTTCTCCCTAAGATTGATATTCTGGGATAACTATTAATCTACGAAAATTCTCACTAATGCGAATTGGGGGTGCACGACCAAGATTTTGCAGCCATAATACTGTGGTTTGAAGATTTAGGGGATTGGGGGTATATATTACAATCTATGAAATGGTACGCTTTAAGCTTTCGGTGAGGGCTATAAAGTGGGCTTTTTCCTTTTCAATACTTTCCACTTGGTTACATAATGAGTTGTACTTAATATTCAATTCTTCTATGGCTTTATCTTTAAACAGGATTGAATCTTCCAATACCTTAACTTGATTGGTCTGGATACGGTACTTTTGTACAAGGGTATTGAATCTGGATGCAATTTCGATTAATTTTTGTTCGTGTTGTTGAATTATTTGCTGATTAGACTGAGATTCCTCTGATATTTGGTCATATTGTTGTTTTATGGAGTCGAAATTTTGGACGATTTCTGCTTTCTCTCTTTGTAAGCTTTCGTGTTCTTCTTGTAAGTTTTGGTAAAGGGTAGATGAATTGTTAGTAGATTCTATCTGTTCTTTCAAGGAATTAATTTGAGAAGAGAGTTCGCCATTTTTGGCATTCAACTCTTCATTTAATTCTACTAATTCCTGATTTTTACTCATCAATTTTTCATTAGATTCCATTAGCTTGTCAGATTCTACCCTGATAGCTTCAAATTGTTCATTATTAGAAGCATTCAACTCGTTGTTCTCTTTTATCAAACTTTGAATATGGGCTGACATATCGTTTATCTTTTTTTCAAACTCTTGTTGCTTCGTTTGATACTCTTGGATGTTATTCTGGGAGTCTTTCTCCAAGTCAGCAATTTTACTTCTAAATTCTTCAATAGTAAACTCAAGTTCACCTATTCTATTATTCAATTGATCATTTGATGCATTCGAGTCACTTAACTTTTGTGATACTTCACCATGGGATAATTCTAGACTAGTGTATTTCTCTTTCCAATTATTTACTTCAAGAGTTAAGCCGTCTACTGATGATGTCAACTCATTGATCTTGGTACTGGCATCCTTGTTTGACGATTCAAGCTCCTGGTTAGACTTGATCATTTGATCGTTTACAGCCATCAACTCATCTACTTTGGTACTCAATTGGCTATTGGTTTCTTCTAAATCTAAGCTTTTGATGCTCAACTCATTCAATTGATTATTCAACTTATTATTTTCCTTATTCAATTTCTCTGTGTTCTGTTCGAATCCGGCTATTTGATCTTCTAATTCCTTTATTTTTTGGTCTCTTTCAGAGATCACCTGGTTATCATGAGAATTTTTACTCTGTAAGTTGGCATTGATCTTTCTTAATTTGGCTTGTTGTTTTTCCATCTTTTCAAGTCTTTCTTCAAGGAGTTTGAGATCATTATCCTTTATGCTGATTTCCCTCTCTAACAGATTCATACGGGCAGTTCTTTCATCGAGGCTAACATTAAGTTTCTCTATTTGTTTTCTATTTTCATTACGGAGTTCATCATATTCCTTGATGGTATAAACCTTGGGATTGAAGAAAGCTTCAGTTGGTTCAAACCCTTCAAGTTCTTCCATTGGTACATTTTCTAAGTCGTCATCAGAGCCCAAATCTCCGTGTACTGGGGACGTATTCTGGACTTGTACTTCAACTTCTGCCGGTTCTTCTTCAATATGAAACGAATTATTCAACTGGATAGAATCCTTATCACTAGGGAAGTCAAGATATTTACCCACGCTATCACTCTTGTTTGTTGGTAACAACCTGGAAGGCGTCTGTATCTGTGCCAATAATGCCTGTGCCGATATCCGATTGGAATTTTGAGTGGCTTTCTTCAATGGAGATGTCAAGATCAAGTTCTCTTTATTATCATTGGGTCCCAAAAGATCATTATTATGTCTCATAGGACTTGAGTACATTTTCTGGGTCATTTGTTCTGGTCTACGGGTAGCTATTGGTTGGAGACGAGGAAGACTTTGGGAATTAAGCGCTTGTTTATCGGGACTCATTGTGACTGACGAGCTGATAGATAAAATAAACAAACCGTGTTTTCGTGTTTTGTGTGCGAATGGCCCAAACTGAGGAGGAAATGTGAGAGTGGGACGTGGCTAGGCGCTGGTGTGGAGGCGGGTGAGAGGGAATTGGTTTTGTATTGGGCTGGAATCTGTGATCTGGAAACCGTGGACATGGAACTAGGAATTGGGTACGAAAAGGTGGTAGTTGGGTGTCGGCTGCAAACGGTAGGTACACTACTGATGTAATAAGTTGAAGAAATGGAGGCTGGTGTGGTGGTTTCTTTGGTGGATGTTTGTGGTGAATCAATGTGGAAGTCCTCGTGGTGCACTATTCTGTGGAATGCAGGTCTGGGCTCTGTTTTAGGTTTCCCATTGGACAGATCTGACAGAAGGGTCCTGTTGCTTATATAAGCAGTATAGATAAAAGAATCGAAATAGGACCCAACTGAAGGCTAAGCGGAGGTAACGGCCTTTCTACTCGTAAGCTCCAACGCTATAAGCTGTATTTGTGTTGGAATCAACATTCATAGTGGGTGCTTGCAAAAATCACAATTTAGCTTTAGCAGCTGATCTAAAGTTAAACTATAATTAGAAATTAGAAGTAGAAGTAAACAACTCACCCTAATACGATTACGAAATAAGAGTGAGCGTATAATAGGTATTTTTGGAGAAGAAATTATTGACATCTGGAATGTTTACCAACATCTGGTCAACGGACTTAACCAGCGAGACGTCATATTTATCCATCAAGGCATTAGCCCCAATTTGTCACCAACGTGGTACCAGGGCACTGCCAACCCCGTTACGCCATAGCACTATTCAGAAGCCACATCAACTCAGTCCCATCGTGGAGCTCCAATTAAGCCTCCCTATTTACGTAATCTAAAAATTGCTAAGAAAATTATGTAATATCATCAAGTGCAACCAGCCGGGAATGCAACATGACCGGGTAAAACAACCACAGCTGGACTTAGAACTACACCTCTTGGGTGAAAGAAAAGTACAAATATAATCTATAGATAATACACAAATATAAATGTTACCATAAGAAACCAGTGCCATTGTAATCAGGTGTTCAGCCCGAGTGTCTGAAACCTTATTCGCAGTTATGGAATTAGTGTTTTCATACTTCCGAATTCGTCAAATTACTTGCATCGCTTGGAAATTTTATTTTTAGCCCAGGAAAATCATATAAATATTTGGAATGCCCCTGAAAGAATTATAATTGTATATTATCTATCGTTAACATGATTGAAGATCCTGATAAAGCTCTTTTACAAGAGCATAAATTTTATGATTCAGGTAACATTAAGCATTTATTACCATTAATTAAGCTACAAAATTATGATATTTCTAGTATGGATGACGACAAACCGGGCATGAATTGTAATTACATATACTTTTTCATATTTGTGGTTATGATCATGATGTATGTGACGTTCACCAGAAGAAAAATACAAAGAAAACAGGACTACAAGGAGTCCAAGCACTCCATGGTTTAGCCATAGGACCCCGATTCGTCACCACACGACCACCAATATAGCATTCATTTAGCATTTCCTCAGCATTCATTCATTGGCATTCAATACTTAATCGAAATAATACACGTCTATTTAATATCTAAATCATTTACTCTTTTGTATAACTCCAAATCCCACATATTCCAGTCGTACCATAATACTTGAGGGAAGAATGTCATCAAGTGCCATATAGAATGGGCATCTACTAGTTGAAGAACTGGGTCAAATTCAAATATTTCAAAGAACATGGCACCAAATAACCATAAATTGAATAATATTGGTAAGATTGGGATATATTTGGATTTTGAAAGATTTAAATAGTTCAATTTCATCAATATTTTCGTTTCAAACGGTAACAATTGAATTGAGTTGGACAATATAGAATAGTTGTTCTTATAAAGCTTGTTCACTTTTAATGCATGTAATGTCCATAATATGAAAGAAGATATTCCAATAATTGTATGGAAGGTCATATTGTAGGTGTAATCCCAATTTAATTTTAATTTTATAGTATGGATGATATAAACCAATCCAATACCTATTTGGTAGGGTAAAACACTCTTCCTAAACAACTCAAAGTATCTTACTATGATGATGTAAAAATTGAACAAAATTATTAGGGATGCACCATAATAATCAAGAGTTTCAGTAAATGGAGTATCTCTTGTATGGAATAAAGAGCTGAAAATCCATCCCATCATTGATATTCCTAACAATAAAAGGTATTGTTGGTACATTACCTTTACTGGACCTGAATTCTTCCTCAGTTGAATCAAGATTTTCTTAAAATTATGGTAATTGATCCAGAAATTAAGCATGGAGAATATTACACTGGCAATTTCTGTTATACCAAACACCCTTTTGAATGGCCATTTACCATAGAATTTTACCACTGGATCCTGGTGTGATTTCCTAATGGTTGTGATGATTTGTTGACATTTATAGTTACAATCACTCAAACAATCCCACCCAAATAACTGTTTAAATGGAAAGTATACATTATTGGTCTGGAAATCTTTCTCAGTGAATTTATTATTTATCCCCAAAAGTCTCTTATTATAACAAAGATAATTTGTACATTGAGTTTGACAGTTGATATATTCTGGCAATCTATCACCCAAAGACGCTAGAATCGGTATTATAAATAAAAATATCGAAACTCTCATTGACGTGGTAAATATTTTGGACGTGATTCCGCGATATGGCTGCAACTAGCCAATAATTAGGGGAACACAAATTGATGTCATTTTGAAGTTGGATTTAGTGCATGACAATAGATGTAGAGTGGTGTAATAGTAGTGGCTATGTGGTAAAAAAATGGAATGTTTACCGATTTTACATGATTTATAGCACAAGTCCTGCAAAAAATATGACATAAGACCCCTGGCTATGAACCAAAGCAATTATTATGTAACTTTTAGATTCGTTTTATTGTTATGGCCCCTTACATATGCTATGGGCAGCACAACAGCAAGGAAGATAACCAGAGAAGCAAAGAAGAGCTCCAGAGCAGCAAAGAAGGTTGTGTGTGTTGGCTACGGCAAATGGATGAGGACAGCAATTGTGTGTGAATCTGGGATCTAAGCTCTGGTGGGGGGTTGGAGCTATTAGTTTAGATTCAACACGTCTTAAGGAGTCCAGAGCGTTCTACACTCAATACTACACTCTGGAAGTGTTTGTACACTCAGCAGGTATATACACCCAAAGCCCACCTTAGTCTGTTCCAAATCTAGTTATTCTACACGTGTTGGTGCTTATCTCCTTCGGATCTACCGTCACACCGATAATCCCTGATTGGGGGTAATTTCAATTGCTTAGCATTACATAATCTCCTATCTCCCTTTCACCGTAGTGTGTCAGCTACATATTCTCGTAATTGTTTGATAGTGGAGAAGCAATCTAGCCTGTACACCATTCCACCAAATCGATAGAAATTTGAACCGAACTCCTATTCACAGATCCCCGTTCACACATTCAAATCCACAAATCCCCATCCACAGGCTCCCACCCGTAAACTATCCCAGAATCATACGACTAGGGTATCTCGAATTGCGCTTTGTAATAAGGTTTTGATTGTTATCAGCTAAATGAAATTATGGTAGATGAAACGACCAAGATAACGTAATATGAAGGAGTTCCTATTATCTATCCCTAGGAAATAAAGTTAATTACACTAAAGAAGTTGTGGGCGAACAATAAGTGCAATATCACTCTATTGTTATCCGTCTTAAACTTACCTCGCCCCTCTTTTGCAACCAGAAAAAGGAATTACGACCCACTATGGGTCACCAAATCCTGAATTTGAAGGAGCTAAGCTGAAATCCCTGCAAATGTCAGACGCAGGTTGGTGAGTTAGTTTAAGCCAATTATTTCAATTTCAAAAACACAACAAATTTGTATCGTTTAATTGGTGATTGTATAACCAATCCCCTAAGACCAATTATTGTATGACGACGTGCCGTGACCAGCTCTATTGTTATTAGCCAATGGCAATTCGTACAAAACCAAATTAGATTTTACCTCTGCCCAAAACAGAAAATTTCCTACTTGGGCGGGAGACGTGAGGCGTGCGGCGAAAAAATTTTTTTTTTGTTCCCGCAAAAAATATATAAAGTGAAAAATTCGCCGTCAAGTGTTTGTTATTTTATTGATTGTATAAACAATTCAGACAAATTTTGTTCATATGAGTATGTCAACTTCAAACTTACAGTTACGTAAGAGTAATAGAACTAGGAAATTAACTTATAAATCAGTAGAATTGCATCAAGTACCTGATAAAAAGAGAAAATCCCCTAGTGTAGAATGTACTGAACAACCATCTAAGAAATTTAAATTATCGGGTTTGGAAGAAGAAGAGGATAAGATCGATCCAGTTGAGAAACTTTTAAGTTTAAACAATGGGTATGACTTTGATTTAAACACTTACTTACAACAAGAACAACTTAATAATGAAGAAAATGATTATGATAGTGATGAATATGAAGAATCTGATGACGAAATTTATAGAAAAAACAGTGAAATAAATGAAGTATCGTTAAATTTCACCAAGATTCTTAATGATAATTTAATAAGACTGTATGGTACTAGTAGTTTCAATCAAAATTCATCATTTGGTTTATTAAATAATTCTGGTAATTATGAACCTCAACAAGTTAACCCAAAGAAATTCGAAGTGCCATTCTTCAAGCTGGTGAATTTTAATCCCAAGCCAAAACAACAGAATGTTATTGACGAATTACTTAATTTAAATGATGAAATCGATCCTAAAGAACCGGTTTCTGAATTACCTTTACCTTCAAATTCTGATTCGGAAGAAGAACCCGAACTCAAAACCCCAATCAATACATCTCCTTTATTAACGAACTCAAAGATGTGTTTCAGTTACAGACAACATGACAACTTGAATCTTTCTAATTTAAAACCACAGGAATCAAATTTGCGTATTTTGAATGAAAATTCAATCCTTTCTGGAAAGTTAAATGAAACGATTGGTTCAGGTAAATTTTTAATTAACGACTTTTTTTTATGAGTTAAATTTTATATTGCATTTGATATGAGTTACGATGTTAATTTCTTAGTATATAGTTTATAGTAAATTTAATAATAATGTTTTACAGAAACTGACAACGAACGCCGCAGATGGTGTGAAATTTTTTAAGGTTTGATGTATCTGAAACTCTATTTTCCATTTGTGCCGATTGACGACAACAAAATTTGCTGGAACCCCGAATAGTAGTTTCTATCAAAACAAAGGCTATTTTTGGTGCCCTGGCTATTGTTATGGATTTCCAGGTATTTTTTTAGCACCCGGTACACTACATGCCGACAGAGGTCCCGGACGTGGGTGGCCCAATTTTCTTGGCTCGGAATGGCAGGAGAACGAGAAGTGGTTGGGATCTGAGTAAAAATAGAGATTCTATGCACGGGCCTTGCCTGGGGCTTCCAACCAGCGCCGCATTACACAGGACGCACGCTAAACGGTTCCATGCGGTTTGACGCATGTGGGTAGTGCACCGGTAAATAATATTGGATCGATTCAGGTTTTTGGGATGGTTTCAGGACAATTTTTAAGGTGACAGGGGTAGAATCAAAGGTATATGATACGGGAAAATAATATTTTGCGACTGGAAAATTTTTGATAGAATTTTGGTCAAATTTTGATAATAATCTCATTTGGTCCGACTGTCATGTGCCCAAGTTTTTGAACAAAGTTTGCCTAAATTTTTGGAAAATGCCTTGGAATTCAAGAATTATGTATTAGAGTCCGTTGGTAGGTTAGCAGCTCTTTGCATAACGGTACTGTGCTCATTATAAGAAGTAATAGATCCACATATACACTCTAAACCATCACCAGAACCGCCACAAAAGCACACTCAGGTGCTCCGTGATACTTCGAAAAGCATGAAGTCGGGCGTCAACCACAACCAGCCTATAATATTCCAGCGGGTGCAAAATCACTATTATTTAGGACTGCATTTACTGGCCACACAATACTGCGATTCGGCTACTTGACTAAAATCGAATACCGAGAAGGTACCGCGGCAGCGGCGGTAGGACAGCAATTTTGGCTCCAGAGCGGCTCTGCTCTGGCACGAATTCCTCAGGGTTTGGTTTTAGCTCGCGGATTACTCCAAGCATACAATTTAGCAATCTATTATATGAGTTTATTGTCTTTGATATATGCATATTTGATAGGTGGGATAACTTTCATACCTATTTGTGTACTCATATTTATTTATTCCCACCCAAAGACGGAACAGCCGGATGAAACAGAAGAAACAAGCGATCATGATCTGGAGAAGTTAAGTGCTGGCAAAATTGAAGAGGAGCTTCAGTCCGGAATATTAGCATATAAAGCAGGATGGTTGACGGTTACACAAGAGTATTTGGAATCACCAGATGAAATAAGTTCCCAAACCCAATCAATTAATGAAAATTCTGCCTATTCCACGTTGTATAAATTGGTGAAGAATTCCACCTCCACGAATTCCCCTTCGAGTCCAATTGGAAGTTTGGGTGGGTCTGAGGCCGAGATGGATGAAATTTTAAAGGACTCAGCAACATCTATGAACCAATCGGATTCTCAAAAGTCGTCCAATCTTAAGAAACATCGATATTATGCTATATTAAAGCATGGTAATTTGTTCCTCTATAAAAATCAAACCCTTAAAGATGTTAAACATGTTATCGTGCTATCGAATCAATTTGTTAGTTTATGGCCCAGAAATGTTGCAGATGGTCAATTGTTTACAAAAAGGACTGCAATATGCCTTATAAAGAAAGATTGGAGTAGAAAGAGAAGATTATCAGAGAACTTTGAGAATGATAAATTGACGGTTAAAGATATATTGGACGGTGATAAGAATTTGACACCTCCTAAAGGTTCATTTTTTATTTACTGTGATACAAACATAGATAAGGAAGATTGGTATTTCACTTTGATCAGAGGGTCAAAACTTGAAGACGATAATTCCAATCTCAGCTCAAACCTCCACGCTAAAACATTACACTTCCAGACAAGTGAAGCTATGGATTTGATCCAATCCCTTTATAGTTCAGAGGGGCAACTACAAACGAAATGGTTTAATGGAATCATAGGAAGATTGTTCATCTCTTTAAAACGAACTGATGTCCTAAAGAATTTTTTCGAAACAAGAATTACCAAGAAATTGAATAAGATAAAAACACCCGGCTTCCTAGATAAGTTCCAATTGAGCAATTTGAACCCTGGAGATTCAGTTCCTTTTTTTACTTATCCTAATTTGAAGGAGATAAACCCAAATGGAACACTAATCATGACATCTTACGTTCATTACCACGGAAATTTATCCTGCAATTTGACCACGAAAGTAAATATAAATTTCGGTGGTAGATTCAAACTGAGTCAAGTAGACGTGGCGTTGAAAGTGACCCTTCAGAAATTAGAAGGCCCCGTTATATTTAAGATTAAACCACCTCCAAGTGAAAGGATTTGGTATAGTTTCGAAATTGAGCCAATTATGAATCTCAAGATCGAACCCATTATCAGTTCCAGACAGATGTCATATAACATAATTACCAGTGTTATAGAGAAGAAATTTAAAGATGCAATAAAGGAAAGTTTAGTCGTCCCACATTACGATGACTTGGTATTCTTCAACACTGAAAATGAGGTATACAGAGGTGGTATTTGGGATCATAGAGACCAGGAAGAAATAAGCTCTCCTCATTCAGAAACAGAGACAGAAGCTGCTTCTGAGAAAGACTATCCGGCTGAAACAGATAGTTTCAAATCACAGGTTGATCTGGCTTCAATCGACAGTGCTCAGAAGAGATCTCTATTCTCCAACGGCTCAAAAGCTTCTCTAGACAAGCTAAAACTGTCAACAACGACCACCTTGAATGATTTATCACAAAGAATCAAGAAATCAAAGTCCACACATACGGTGGGCGTAAGTGGATCCAACTTCCTTTCAGATGGGTCAGTGATGGAAACCTCCACAAATGATAATGCCTCAAAGAAGACTTTAAATGGAACTCTCCGTAAAATAGGCGATTGGTATAATTCAAAAGAACCTAAAGATAGAAGTCCCAGGGAGAAAGTGGAAATGTACCTGAATAGGCGTAGACCTAGAGAGCCAAGTAATGAAATGGCACTTCCTCAAACTTATAGTCCAGCGGAAATGTTTGCAAAGGGTGATTCACTTCATTCTAGAACAAACTCGAGAATCAGTGTGTCAAGCAGTACTGAATTCAATGAGAAAATCACAGATGAGAAGCTTAGTGATGAATTATTAGACGAATCATTGAAAAACCAATTAAGAGAGAAACTACAAAGCACTGAATCCCTATCTTCTTTAGGACCACCGCTTGAAGAGTCTGGTCTTGGTCTTGATGTTGATCTGGGTCTTGAGCCTGTAATGACACCAAAGAAAGAGCCTCACAGTCAAGAAATAGCTGAGCTTATCGAGTTAGACCTGCCCCATGCAGAGCTGGAAAAAGATCCTAGCGATCTTACCAGGAATGATAGCAAATTACATCGGAAAGCACCTCCTCCAATGTGGGAGTAGTATAAATAATGAACGAACAATTTTTCTAGTTGTCTCTCGAATTGTTTTCTAACTACTTGACAAGAATGAAGCTCTTAATTATTTTTATAATATTTTATTAATGCTATTTAATTGTGTCCATGAGGACACTATAATACATGTGCCTATATATGTGGAGACCATCCACCATACATTTGACATAAGTTTTCATCACTCAGAGCTAACTGGATCAAAATGTCTATTTGACCATGGACATTCATCGGTAATTCTTCCTTATCATCCAATAATCCTATAAGTTTCCTTCTGACTTTTTTCAAATGTGACTGTGGATTTTGTTGGTTCTCCCAATCTAACAATGGATCATAAATCAAGGTCTCAAGATTGTTCATTAAGGAGTGCTCATTATCTCTTAACAATGTGTCTGTAACTTCACAAGTTCTTCTGAATGTCCCTTCCACCTTGTTGACTCCCATTGCATCGATCATGTTATTGGTTAGCCTGAAGGGAACTATTTCTGGAGTAGGTAATGTAGCACCTTTCTCGAACAAGCAGTCGAAATCTATATGAAGAATAGATCCAGTACTTTTGAAGAATAATATATTCTCACAATGCCTGTCTCCCAACCCTATGATATAACCCACAATAGACATTACTCCACTGGATCGAATGTAACTATTACGGGACAAATACCATGATTCTGGATCACTGAATTGACTTATAAACCAGTTGTGCAAAACTGGGGGTGACTTTTCGATGATGTTTTGGAAAGTTTCTAATAACTTCATCTTAGAGTCTCCATCGGCAGCACCAGCTGTTTTAACGATCTTCTGAGCTTTATCAAGTCTACTGAATATTAGCTTATCATTTACTGTAACCCCAAGTTTTTTTCTCTCTTCGTAGATTATATTTTTGAATGTTACAACATCAGAAACGAACTCAATCACTCCCAGATTAACAGATAGGGGTGTAACAGCATAGTTTTGAATAATGAGGTTACGTTTTCTGGAATCATTATTGGCCACAAGAAGTCTATTGATCAAAGACGTAAGCTCTACAACTTTAGCATCTTTTCTTGTATCATCTTTTTTCAACATTAATCTATACGCCTTACCATCATTACCTCTGACAGTAATTTGTTTAGGCATTTGTAAAGAATGGAAAACATGAACATGGTCATCAATGCCATTGAATGTGACTAAAGAAGACTTTGGGAATATAGTCGTCTCTTTCTTGGTATGAACATGAGTAGGTAACTTTATATCAAGATTAGATTTAATTGGAATAACTAAATTGAAAGACTGGAACAATTGTGTTAATTCCATATCGTTGGAGATGGACATTTTCCTGGTACCCTTTTTAAGTTTTTTGTCAATCATTTGATTGAAATATTGGAACAAATTATTGGCATCTTCTAACAAAGAAGTATTAGATATTGAACTGGTAGTATTGGTGTTCACAGTGAATTTGTCAATTATCATTCTTACTCGGTCTTTCCGTGTCTTGTCTTTTGATGAGGTATGTGACAAAATGAACCATAAAGCCTGTCTTGGGTAAGATATCAAAACCCTGCTGATCAACTCTTGAAGAATTTTAGCCGAAGGTAAATGCTTATGACTAATTCTGCTCAACATTTGATTGATAGCAGTATACCAGACATAATTAGGTACAGACTTTCCGTATTCAGTAATATATTTGATGATTTGGTGTAAATTCTTTTCACTTTCCTTAGACATCTTCGATTGTTGAGCGAAATCTAACCAGATTGTCAAGAATTTTGGTAAAGCCTCGAAAATGTATGTTGGACCTAATGTCAAAGCTTTTAAAAAACATTTCACCACATTCTGTTGATAAAATCCATTGTTCGAGTCCTGGGACTCAAGAAGCTTATCATAATATTTACCCAAAGAATAGTATGGCTTCTCCCAATTACTTTCCAACTTAATCGACTGTATGTACTGTTCGATGATTGTGTCAGAAGAACTGTGATTACTCTCATTTAGCCAATCAGCGTATTGAAGCTGGGTTTTAGTCTTTTGATGGAAGCTGATGTTGTCTTCCAAGAGTAATGTCTCAATGATTTTTATTGCATCAGTCTGTTTACTCTGATCCCAAAGCAATTTGGCATACTCAAAGTTTGCTTCGTACTCAGTTTCATTATCCGAAGTAAAATTCATAGCTTTCATTATGTTTGCTATACTGATATGATATTTCTTGCTGTCTCTTGCCAACTTACTGCTTTTTAAGTGAATTTGGTTGACGTCCGAAGGATTGTGTAGTAGATCACTGATATGCTTGTGGATTGTAAGAAGCTTATATTTCACCTCAAAAGTCTGATCAACATTCTCTAATCTTGATTCCACTACGCTGATTCTAGCAGAATGATCTCTACTGGAGTCAAACATCGTCTGCATATCGAATATCATGTGTAACTGCATCATTAGATTAAGATTTCTAGAAGATCCAAGAGAAGAAGAATTCAATGACAGACCTATCAACTTATAGAGCTTTTCAAACCTTTCTGTCTCCAATTGCCTGGTTTCTTCTTCTCCCCTCTCCCACCTCTCCTGCAAAATCTTTGCCAATTCAATCATAATTAAATATTCAACATTTTGAACACTGAATCTCTCTGTAACATAGAGCCATTTGTTTAATTCTTGGGAATTTCCGGAGTATACTGAAGCCTGTAGTCCAATTAATGACAAATCTAATGAATAACTTGTGGGATTCAGTTTTATATCTGAAGAAAGAGAAGAAAGGACCTCTTCATAAGCAGCATGGTCATTAAGTGACTTCAAAAACTTGATTTTGTACTCATTTCCTTCACTTTCACTTAAAACATTGAATGCTTCTTGAGCAATTGACCAGTCTTCGTGATACTGAAACGATTTGACCTGAGTATGGGTGTTTTTGGAGCTGGTATTTTTGAGGACACCGTCTAGAGCATCCAAGTCATTGATATTTGAGTACATCAGGTGTAAACTGTAATCTTTGTCTATGTTATCAATGATAAAATCATAAGTATTTTCTCCTGTTCTGAAGCTTTGTTCAAGATATAGGATTGTTCTTTCATAGTTTCCACAGAAGGCTGATTTTTCATATAACTTATGACGAGATATGATTGTAATAAATTCATTGATAATGCTCAAATCCTTTTGAAGCTTTTGGGTCTCCAGATCCGAAGTTGTAGGGTTACTTAAATATTCGATCGAGGATGATTTCCACTGATTAAGGTAATCTAATATTTCAAAAATTGTTTGGTAGCATGATTTAACGGTTTCTATACTATCAGCAGACTTCAAACTGGTAGTGTTCATACTAAATAATTCATTTACCTCGAGCAAGAACTTGTTAAAAAACACTTTATCAGGATTGAGCAAATTATGAAGGATCAAGTATTTCAAGAGATAATTTGATATAGCCATTTCATTTTGAACCACCAAGGCATAAAAAGCATTGAAAAGGAGCTTCGTCTTGCTATTTTCATACCCTGGAGAATTTGTGATCAAGTCTCTTGAAAAGGAATTAATCCAGTCACTGTGTGACATCCCCACCTTGAAAATTGGATATTCTAACTCGTTAGACCTGAATTTACCATGATAGAGAAATCGTGAGTTGAAGAATGGAATCAATGTAGACTTAGTAACTTCGGTAAACTTGTTCCAGACCTTTAATGACACTGGATTGGATGCTAAGGAAATAGTTCCATTCGATTCAAACTTTATCTTATCTAATTTTAACACTTTGAGGAACTCTTGCATAGCAAAACTATAGTACATTTGATTTATAGGGTTGTTGGATGCCCAAAAGTTGATGATGATTATATTTTGTAGAAAATCAGTTAGGAATAGGCAATTCTCTGTGTAATCCAAGAAGTTGTGAACTAAAGTGATCTTGGGCTTTATTGATTTGAGATTAAACTTATTTGGATCCAAAGATCCAAGACTTGACAAACACCGGGCACAATCCATGGAAATACTGGAATCATCGTCATCACGAAATTTGTATGAGATATCCAACAAAGTATTGATCAAGTCAGAAATACAATCAGTTAAATTATTTGCACTTAGGTCTTTGGATAATTCTTGTTGAATAACATCCTGGTACTGGTTTGTGAAGTTTGTTAAATCATCGAGACCTTGTTTCACCACGAACTTGTTTAATGTCTTGAGCCTTCTATTAAACTCGGGAAAATATCCGATTTTAAGCTTTGGTTTGATAAGATTCTTGAAATTTCTGAAATTGGCATTCAATTTGGGATGATTGATGGAACTGAAGGGAATTGAAAAATAATATAGAAAGTAGTTATTGTTATTTGTCCCATTCACATGAGAAAACATCTTAATAACAATTTCAATGGCCACATCTCTCGATCTGGGTTCGAAATATGGAATTCTTTGGAATGCTAGCGAAACAACAATATCAAATAATGAAATGAGATTATTGAAATTAAGATTCTGAACCAACAAATTTAAACAATTGATAGCCAAAAATTCCAAATCTGACGATTCAACTAAAGCTTGGATGGAGGTTGCAATTTGACTTAATACCGAAGTTGTTGCTTCAATGTTGTGGATAACAAGGAATTCAATGGCTTTGACCGATAATATCTTTTCAAAGAATGGGGTGGAAGGTTGATAAATAGATTGGGAAATTTTTTGGATGATTTCAAGACTATGGTGCTCTAATAAATGCCTGATATGTGCTTTTTGGTCAGTTTCCTTGAAGTCCTCATCCGAAGTTTCTTGATAAATTTTGCTGATCCTCTCCAAAGCATTGTATATTTTCACCTTGTTCTTCATACTTCCATCTTCTTCATAGTTAATTTGAAGCAAGATATTACATGCAATGCTACCAATACCCGAGTCATGACATAAATCCGCTAAACTCGAATTCTGTTTATAATACCCGGCATTTTTCAAAATGCTAAGGAAGAATTTGTCACTGATTTTGTCTTCCCTTACTAAATAAACTGCTATTATCTTGGGAAGACATTTAGAAATCAATTTCTCTTTGGTCATATTAGCCGCGTCAGCGATATCTTGGATATAGTCGTACTTATAGTAGTCTAATAAGTGAGGTGTGGTGAATTCTCTCGTCAAGTTAAGGAAGTATTTCTTGGTAACATCACAAATTTCAAGTACTTTGTTAAAGATCCTATCATTTTTTATGACCTTGACAGCTATTACTGGTAAATATGGGGATAGCAATTTGTATGGTTTCAAATTTTTAGCTTTTGCAATGTTTTGAAAACTTAATACTACTAAATTTATATGGTGTTCATTTTTACCTCCGAGCAAATCTACTAATTTGAGAATCAATGCATTCAACCATTCCCCATCCGATATAGTAGCTACTTCCGAGTATCCCTTTATGACGTGCTCTGCCATGTGTGCTTGTTCTATATTATCAAATTGGAAAGAACCTAGAAACTGGAATATTTGAGAGAAGTTCTCTTCCAATACTGCATCTTTTTCTTCTATCAAAAGCAAAGGTAATATTCTTGAAGCCAACAATCTTACTGTTCTCTGGTCCGAGTAAAACCCTAATTTGAGGAACCCTAAAACATCACTTATTGACGCTTTACCATGTCGTATTTTGTATGATGCTAATAACTTATAAAAAGCGATAAAGAAACTTGACTGTAATAAAGAATCTTCTAGTAAGTGACGATTACTCATGAACCTTTGAATTATGGTATTGTAAAATGTATCTATGAGCTGAGAATCGTGAATGTAAGGCCTGGATTTAGAGATCTTACTATATTGATTATCATCAAGATTCGTTTCACAGATCTTACATTCACCCACTTCAAAGTCAAAGTCACCACTTACAAAACAAGGTATGTTACTAAAAGCGGATATCACCGTATGTAGTTGATATTTGGTCAACTTTTTTGTGTTTAGAACATTGATTATACTTCTCAAATACATTTGAATCTTTGACTGGTCTTTCATATCATTTAACTCTAGGTCATTTTTGAATCCACAGTAGTCTAGTAATTCATACTTGTTGTGATCAGAAATTTGTTTTAGTAGCCCTATTATATCTTCATTATTTGTTTTAATTCCGTTAACGCTATGAGACTTAAAAATCGTCAAAATCTGGATAATTATGAAAGGTAATTCGTCTGTTGCCAGGTCCTTGGATCCTGCCAAGAGCTGGTCTAAATTCATTGATTGCCCTATGTTCAGTAAGATATCAAATTTGTTAGCTATTATGTAAATTTGAAGTAAACAATGACAGATTGCTGTAATAAACTTCTTATCAACCAATTTGATGGTGAAGCACGAAGAAAGCCACGAAACCAACAAGTTTAGCTGGTTCAAATCAAGGTTTTGGTTCACCAGGAGATTATTTGATAAGTTTATGAGCAAAAGGGACTTGAGGTAGTTCACGCTGGTAATATTAAGAGACTGGTTACTTAAAATCAACCAGGTTTTCTTCATTAGAACCTCGAATTTGAATGTATTGAGCATTAATTTATCCATAATCTCATAGTTGTTGAGTATTACCAATAATTCCACGCTTTTAAATATATCTTTCTCGTGTTCTGGACCTAAACTTCGATTATTGAACATCTGATTTATGGAGTGACTTACACTATCATAAAGAAATGTTTTGAGACCATTTTTAAAGAAGATATCATTATGATTAGATAAACTGATGTTAATTACCGATATTATAAATTCCCGAATCGAATCAACCACGTCTTGATTATTTGCCTTATAAAATCGAATCAAATGATTACACTGATTAAGCACGAGCACTTGAACCACATTCTGTAAATTCTCCGCCTTAAACCCTCCAATCCGCTCCAATTGCCCCACCAAATCTTCATCAAGGTCTAAAGTGATCAAATATGGTTTCTTATTAAGAATTAACGTGATGGTACTGAATAAGCTCTTACAGAGACTGAGATCTGGAGGCGCCAGAAAAAGCCGTAAATTGAGCGTGTACACGAGATATTTAAGGATCCGTTCAAAGTTCCCCAGATCTCGATCATTTATATTGGTGTGGATGTCTCCTAGAAACGTCACCAACTCGTCATTGGTCAAGGATTTATACCCCAGTGACATTAGTATAGAGATGCGTACGCGCACGCCGTTATCTGGTGGCACGCGCACGTCCGTGGATGAGGTAAAAATTTTCCTTAGTTTATTTGGTGAAGAAACAACTGGGGAAGTCAAGAAGCTTCTGTGGAGGCCGAAGAAGGTTTTGGAAGGCCATAGAGGGTCTTTGGAACACAAGGGCGCTTAGAGTCGAGGCACTTCCCCTAAAGCAGCGATATGTCGACTGTGTAAAGGCTTACACACTGGATTTATGGCTGCATTTCGAAGGTTTTATCACCTTTCTGTGGTGATCAAAATTCAAAAAACTTGCACAGATCAAACATCCCTTAATGGAGTTGGCCTACTGATGCTAGTGGGTCGACCAAAGGCTTGGGATCAAAGCTTAGGGAGATATTTGTAGTTCTCTTTCTCTACAACACTAGCTTTTTCATGCTGTAGATAGGTGTCCTAATGACCACAGGACCTATCACATGGATGTAATGTGTCATCACTCCAGTTACCTGTAATCTGGTACCATCCCACGTCCATTGAACCCTCAATGACCTCCCACCACCCGTATATCATGACCTGGCCCACCCTCACTCAATCTCACAATGTCCCACGACCAGCAGATTGTTGACGCCATAGAATCACACCAGTTCCAGTACGCCAAATCCCTCATAAAGGTCAAACAGGTCAAGTACCCGAACCAGGCATACTACCAGGTGCTAAATCACTATTGTTTATACTGTCAAGGATCTCACCAAGAGTCAATTCAAGCATGTACAAAGCTCATTAAAACTTTGAATAATGACCCAAGATCCACAGATTTATTATACAAGATGTTCATAGAACAAGGGAAAGTGAATGAATCATGTGAAATATATGAGACTTTACTTAAGAAGTTCCCCAATAACTGTGGAGAAGTTGTCACTCAGTGGTTTCAAAACTCTCTTAAGTATGGTAGTCTAAAATCTTTACAAAAGGCTGCTTTTAACTTAAGTAAAATCAATTCTGATCCTAAATTCAAATATTGGCTGGGATTGTGTAATTACTTATACTCCCAGACCGTAGGAGATGACAAACAGGTGAAACTTTTCGTCAGTTTAGGGTACAAGTTGGTGGAAAATTTGGTGCCTACAACTACCCATGAATTATACGTTCACGCCCTTTTATTACAAGAAATTGATAAAGCAAAGGCAATTGAGGGAATCCAGAATAGTAAGTTGGCATTGGACTTGGATATTAAGATATTATACCTTCAATTGTTGAAGGACACTGAAGATTTCGTTCAATTGTACGACACATGCCACAAATATTTATTTAAGGAGAAGTTCAACGACTTTGATACGTGGAAGTCATTCATTTTTTCTAGTAAAAAATTGCAAAAGGAGTTTGCAGATATAGAATCGATGATTTTGGAGTATCCTTGGTCCAGAAACTCCCAATTGGCGCTTGTAGAATTGAGCCTTCAGTATGAGAGTGAAAAATTTGCCAAGTACATCTTGGATTATTATGAAAGGTTTAAAGGTAAAATGTGCTGTTTCGGTGATTTAAGAAATTACTTACCATCTTCACAATCTTCAGAAGTATTTGGAGCCGATTCCATCCCCCAGTTGGTGTCTAGAATCAAGTCAACCACTGAAAAGGTTCTTCAAGAAGACATAACCAATTCTCATTTAAACACTTTGGTGAACAATCAAAAGCTTCTCCATTACTTCAAAGCCCACGAAGAGTCAAGTTTTGGTTCTCTCAACCAAAAAATCTATGACAGATACACTCCATTATGCACTAATAAGTTGGAAACGGATTTCTACACTGCCAATGAACTTATTCTAATCAATGTTATAGAATCCATTGATAAAGATCAAAGTGCTAACAATCTCCTAAAGAACCTTATTTTGTTGAAGTCAGTTTCTTCTAAAGATCCATTAGACTACAGAGTCAATTTGTGGCTTTTGAAATTGTATAATATCATAGGTTTGTTTTCTGAATCCATGAAGGTTTATGAAAAGTTGAAGGTAAGAATGATTCAAAATGACTCTCTTGGATACCTTTTGATCAAGAACATTTCGTATATTAATCCATCAAAAACAAATCTCCAATATCTTATTAACATTTATAGATTTTATCTTACCTGTGAATCTGATTTGCTGTCCAATATTTATAGAGCTTTTGATGAAGGAGTGTACAATAAGTTACCAAATTTCCTTAGTTTCAATACCAAATTGTCCAAGTCATACCAATATTTCGAGTTATTTATGGAGATTCACCGAATCGTGAAATTGACTGGTGACAAGAATTATTCCAATTATTTCGCTTCAAATTTCCCAAAAATCGAAACTGAGCTTCAAAATGTTGAGTTCCATGATAATAGAGACAAAAATATCTTCTACAAGTCGTTTGGATTCTCAAGTGAATTTGTTGAGTCTTTTGAAAAGAAACTTACTGAAGATTTTGATGAGTTCTCGTTTTTAAGACTTCAATACGTTAAAGAATCTTTAATTCAGGGAATTACTGAACCAAATGTCAAAAAATTCAACAAAGTTCTTTCGAATACCAAGCTTCCCAAATTTTCTGGTTGGTTAATGAAAATTTATCTCAACTTATTCAAACTTCAACTGAAAATTAACCCTAGTGAGTTCAATTCTAGTGTGAACTACTTGATAAAGAATCTCAAATTAACCAAGTGTCCTTTGACTGCTTCCACGTTGAGTAACAACTTCAATATGGAGCTTGTTCAGCTCATTGAGTTGGTCAAATATGGAGACAAATTGGTATTTAACAAAAACTTGAAAGATGTTGTAATTGTTCTAAAGAACTTCGGGAAAGAATTAGATGACACCTTCAAGACCCTGCAGCTCCAGAAGTTGGATGATGTCAAGAGTGAACTTCTTCAACAGGACTTTGGAGTCGATACAGAATTTATCAAAGACGCTTTTGACCAATTCCACGACAGCTTAGTGAAATGTTCATATATTCATGCTAAATAATCCCATAGGACCGTATAATATGTACTAATAAAATGGTCTCACACTGTACCCTTCTTAAATGTATGCTTCCCCAATGCTCTGGCGGTATTTTATTGTTGTGGCTAACTTCCACCAATGCCTGCTCTTTTATTTCCGGTAGAATCGTCACCAACAACCTTTCGTCTGCCCATTTAAGCTCATATATTGACTTTTATCCCCAAAACATTTGCCATATCATTCACACGGGCCACTCCTTGGCTCAATAAGTACTTTCTATACGTCAACTCGTGGCTTGGGTCAACCTTGAACTCAGGTCTCATGAACCCAATAAGTTCCTGTTTCTCGTGATTATGCTTCAACAGTCGAAGAATCTGACGGTAAGTGAACTTGACCTGTTGACGGAAGAGGAACTCGTCCAATGGAAGCGTCAGACCCAACTTTTTAAAAAGATTTGTGGAAGGCTTCATAATGAGTGACAAATAGATCGCGCGAGAGATGGCGAGAGATGGCGAGAGAATACCGGAAAAAGTGTGGGTGTGAATTCATAACATCATATCTTTCTTTTCTTCACGGGGAATAACCCATTAAGCCTCCACCTCCATCTCAATTTATTCTGGATTGTCTTGAGCCAATTTAAATCGTTCATTTGGGCGTATTCATTGGTGAGGGCATTCAGGTTTAGGAATTTTAGCCGTGAAATCAAGTTGTTGGAGATAGCTCCTTTATTGACGGATCGCAATTGGATGGTCTTAAACATGTTTAGAAGCTTCAAATTTGTCAGTTCCGGTAGACTGACACTACTAGTACGTTCTATGTCGGTTTCTTGTGCACATAGTTCCCGTAAAAACTCTTCATAAGTCTCTATACATTCAAAACATATGAACTCATTGAAGAGTTCACATAGTTTGGCATCTTCTGTGGTGTTTCGTTTGATTCTTTTATTGTTTATGATTGAGCTGATCTCGTATAGTGGCTTATCACAGAGATCACAATATCGTAACATATTCTTTCCGGGTATACTACCAAATATCATTTCTAAATCTTCTGACTCAGATGGATCAGATATTTTCCTCTTCTTCTTGTCTCCATTAAGCTTTTGTTTGAAGTTGGCCAATGACTGTTGCCGAAATAAGTTCTTGGATGGGTCATGTCGAGTAGGTTCCATATAATCTTCTACAAATATTATGGGATCATCATTATCTTCAAAACTCTCGTCTATTTCAGTGGTCATGTTCGGCGTTGTCAAGGTGTCTATGGAAGTGAAGCTAACCTCCTCAATGGGCATATCTTTCAATACCGGAATGTCTTTAGGGTCCTTGGAAGGAGTCATGGAATTCAAATCTGGTACTGATCTGGACTTTAAACTTTCAATCAATGACCGTTTTTTAGTCAATTTTTGGGATTTTAAAGGAGGTGGGAATGGTAAAGACGTCAATTTGGAACTATCTATCAAATCCAACTTGGAATGATGTCTATTCAACCGTATTCTTTGATCTTGCCAATTCATACTGGCATATCTGTTATTTATATTTCGTCTATTTTTGTTTACCGCGACCTGCTTCGATGAGCCGTGTTGGGTTGACGATACTTGACGAGAATCTGGTGCGAAGTAGTGTGAGCTCGGCGGTGGATCTAGAACCAATTGATAAAATTGGGTTGACAGGGTGAAATGTCCAATTTTACCTTAAATGTCCAGTAATTTCAATTTTTGGGAGTTGTGGGGTACAAAAGGATCTATTAATGTACATTAACAATAGATTTGATTGAAGGTTCATCTTCTTTGTTCAAGAGTTCTTATGAAACACAATAGTGGCTAATGATAAGGTTTCATATTGGGCCTGGTGTGATAGGTTGGATAGTGTTTAAGATAAGAAGTTTTGTTTGGGTAAGTGTTTCACCAAGTCCTGTTTCTCTCTTGATCCATTCTCTGTAAAAACAGTTTGCAGCCAAAAGCAGATTTTACTAGCTGATTGAACAATAAAGTAGTTAGCCAGTTTGGCCATTGAATTTTCTCTTCAATAGTGTTTATACTGAACTGAAATCTGTCTGGTTGATGGTGGCAAGTCGCTAGTCACACGAACCCACCTTTCTAACTAAATCTCCCAGAATCGCTCAATGGTCACTGATTTGTCTATATTTACATTAAATTACATATCTTACACAGATGCTCTTGAGTTTAAAAGACTCAAATAACATGAGTCATCATCTTCTTCATTGGCCCAATCCTGGATATCGTTGAAGATTCTTTCGCTTATAATTCTGTCCATTTCAAGCTCCTGTTTCCTCATTTCAAGACTAAGAGTTTCACAAAGTTCCACCAAAAGTGGTACCCCATTGAATTCTTGTCTTCTTTTAAACTCAATGATTGGTTTAAGGTTATCAATCTTTGTGAATCGGATTTCAAGCACATTAAGTATGGGGAAATAGTTGGCGTGTAAGATTAAAGGCACCGATCTATTGCTAATTAATGGACAATTGTTAATGGATAACCTTTCGAGTGTATAATTACAGTATGTGGTCAAATCCCAAATGGTTTTGTCTGTAATATGACACCCAGCCAATCCCACGGTTTGAAGTGAAACATTGTTCTTAATTAACACACTTAAACTGGAATCGGTTACTAAGTTTCCTCTGTTCTTTCTACCAAAATTGATGTTCACCAAATTCTTACACTTTTTACCAATATAATATATTCCTGAATCAGTAACTGCTTCACATCCTCTTATATCCAACACTTTCAAGTTGGGACATCTTTCAGCAATCATTGCTAAATAGTTGTCTCCCAAGATTTTAGATCCACAAATGGTAATCTTTTGGATTTTCTCTCCAAAGAACTCTGGTGTGGGAAGATAATAAGGGCACATGAAGATTTCAACTGTTTCAAGGTTTAAGAATTGAAAATTTTGAAGTTTTTGATTAAATTGTTGGTTTTTATTGGTCAAGCGGAATAATTTGTATAATTTGAACTCAACTGGTTTGTAAGTTCTTAAATTTGAAGATTTTTCTAAGAACTTATTGAATACATTTTCGTCTTCAACGTAGAACTTCTTTCCAAGAAGCTCATTGGAAATTGAATTGAATAACTTGTTCACCATTGAACAATTATAAAGCACATTTGAATTATTGGAATAGGATATTTGATCTTCCATTGCATCTTCAGCTAATCTTTTGTTACCATGGATTAACAAAGCGTGGTTATAATTCATTGGCTTTCTCCTTATTGGAGCTGCTTCGGTGGGAGAATTGTCATTCTGTATAGCAGCAAAGTCCAAAATTTTGTAGACTATTTCTGGAATTTCAAATATAGATGGAGTGCAAGTTGTCTCTTGGGAAGCCAGTATCAATAAGTCATTTATAGGTTTAGGTTTGTAGTCTTCGAAAAACCTTCCACTTCTATCAAAGTAAGTTTTGGGAGTTAAAGGATTTGGAGAAGATATTGGTGTATTATTATCGTCAACCAAGTCGGGAAGGGACTCAAGATCTAAATCTGAATCACCTGAAGTAAATGAAAATTCTGAATCTGAAGTTGAACTCAAATTCAAATCATATTTTGGAATTGAGTCAGTACTTGGAACCCTAATGGTTGGTCTTCTTCTTCTCCTTCTTCTGGGGTTTGAAAAAACCGATTTGGAGATTTTTTTACTACAAATGGTTGGTGATTGTAGACAAATTGACTTACTTCTCTTTAATTCTCTTTGGTCATCAAACTGAGAGAATTCACTAGCTTCATAACGGACGTTTTCTGGAGAAAACCCATAAATTTCGTTATTAATTTCATCATTTGGTAATGGATGAGTTATATTAAAACAGTTCTTCATTTGAATTATGCTAATATTAATGCAATTTTAAATTAAGGATAGACTAGGGTGAGGTATTACTTGATGAATTTTCAATTGAATGATTCCAACAAAGTATTATAAATGATGAAACTGTGGATATAAATTCTTCAAAATTTGAAGAATAATTAAATTATTTGAAAATTGATAAGGAACCAAGTATTATATATAATTGTAAAACTGGTAACTATAAACAAGTAGTTTAATTTGAAATGAAGTTAGGACCAGCAGGCTTAATTGTTACTTCAAACGTTAAAATTCTATAGAAATTTGTCTCCACCAGCAAACATTTTTGGGTTGTAACTTACAAAATCCATTTTTGCAACTAAATGCTGGTATATCTTTCCTAAATAGGAAAGTCAATTAAAAATAGGTTTGGTTCGCGCACTTCTCAGATGGCTTTAATAATACCAAATTGATGCAAAAACTGGCTTTGAAAGGAAGTTTTAGCTGGAAGAAGCTGGAGAATATTTTTTACTGGCTTAAAGATCTGGAAGAAGATTTAGGCTCGAGGTAAAATCTTAGATCGAGTAACAATTAATGATATTCTGGCATATATCGTAAGGGGACGTAGAATATTATTACAAAAATTTATGGAGTAAGGAGTAAAAGTACATTGGCTTCAATTCTAGAATATGTCAACTTGGTTATTATTTGAATTATTTTATGTCAGTCTTACGATATTGTGGAAATCTTTAAATATTATTTCTCTTCACTTGGTAAATCAATATTTTTACTGGTTTAAAGGTTGACATGAGAACCAAATTTGACTTTCTTTGTCGAGATATTTAGTGCAAGCCACCGTTTGACGAACATGTCTAAACAATAAATTTGTGAAACTGATAAAACCTTGATTTGCAAAAATCGCAAAATGCTGGTTATTTTACTAAAATACAAAGAAATGTTCCAAAAGAACAATAAGCATTACGGTCGTGAATTTAAGTGTCTCAGGGAGGAGAGGGCTTCTTAGCAAGCATCGTGTGATACTGGTAGACTAGGAAACCAGTATTTGGGCTTTCAGTATAGATGGGAGTAGTAATTTAAGCGATACACGACCAGAAGATTTAATATGTGGGAGGAGGAAATGGCCGTTTTGTGATGTCGGCGCTGTGTGGGAGGTATTGGAGTGTAGCTGTTCAAGCAGTCACAACCTCACCTCGGGTGGCCGTGTCGTCACCTGGTATATGGGCGTGTCGTCATTTGATAATAATTTATCCGTCGAGATTTTCCGATAAATTTTTCTTACGTGGTCGGAAGTCAATCTAAGGGTCGTGGGGTTTAAACTCCAGGACGTTTCCCGTCCAAACCTAAAACGATAAATTACCTATATCATCTCTAACCTCGCCACAAACCGCCCCCATTTAAGCTTTGGGTGTCTCCACCCCTGCGTAGCCCCAAAACTCTCCGAGTTATCCTTACCCTCGGAATTGATTATGCGATTTTCTTTTTATCTTCTCGCATATTTTAGGGAATCAGATAGGCATCAGTTTTTTATAATTCTTTATGCCAAAGAAAAGTAGTAATACGTCCAAACAAACGTCATTGTTTGATATTCGTCTCAAAAATCATGATCATGATGTTTTAGTGCTTAAAGGGTCACCTGATGATGCAGCATCTGCTTTATTATCGGGGAATATAGCATTATCAGTAACTGAACCATTTGCTTTAAAGAAGCTTAGTTTAAGATTATACTGTCACATGAGGTTAAATTGGACAGAGGATATATCCACCAATAAGGGGTCGTTCCCCAAGAATATGCGTCATGAGCGGAAGATCTATGAGTATGTGTGGGAAAATTCAGATATCAATCGGTTTTTAAGTAATATGTATGAAAACAGTGGATCTGCCAATTATATTGGGTCTAATGGAGGTGGTAGTGGAGGATTATCTAAGGCCAGTTCTTCTACGTCTTTGAAGAATTTAGGACACTTTAGGTCCAAATCTTCTTCTAATGTTTCGAGTCTTAGATTTAGTCCTACCAGTTCTTCTACCAATTTAAATATGATGCTGTCTTCGAGCTCAAATTCTACTAATGGTGGTCCTTCATCCAAATCTGGAACCCACACGCTTGTGAAGGGAAATTATGAAATACCGTTCAGTGTTATACTCCCCGGAAATATACCTGAATCCGTAGAGGGACTTCCAGGTGCAGCAGTTTTCTATAAATTAGAGGCTACAATTGATAGAGGAAAATTTCACAATGCAATGATAACCAAAAAGCATCTTCGGGTGGTCAGAACGTTAACTACTGACTCGGTTGAGTTGTCGGAAACAGTCGCTGTAGACAACACTTGGCCCAAGAAGGTAGAATATTCGTTGAATGTTCCATCAAAGGCCATCGCTATTGGTTCAGGAACTCCAATCAGTTTGATGATGGTTCCTCTAATGAAAGGTTTAAGGCTAGGAGAGACAAAGATTACGTTATCTGAACATTATTCATATATGGGATATGTTCCTCCGGTACACAATGGAGAAAGAGTAATCGCATATAAGAAGATTCCTGCTCCAGCTGAAGATGACCCAAACTTCGATTTGGACAGGTGGGAAGTTGATACGTTCCTTCGGGTGCCTCCAAGTTTAAACAAATGTACTCAAGATTGTGATATATTAACCAATTTAAAAGTACGTCATAAAATCAAGTTCGCCATAGGTTTGGTGAATCCAGATGGACATGTTTCCGAGTTGAGGGCCTCCTTACCTATCCAACTATTCATTTCCCCATTTGTAAGCGTTAGTGCAACTCAAGGACCTTTGGAAGTTGAAGGAGAACCAGAAACAACACACGAAGAAGAAGTTTTATTCACCCCAGGAAGGACTCAAAGTCAAACTAGTCTTACTACATCACCTATTGGGACCAATAATCCTTCCAACTCATCTTCATTCACTTCATTCTCTGGCTTGGTGGCCCCTCCATTATATGAGCAACACATTTATGATAGACTATGGACAGATGTCTCCCCTATAGACTCACCAATGACATCTGGAACTGTCACCCCCAGAGAACCTCCACAAACGAATGGTGTACAAGAACATTTCAGTATGTCTCCAATAGACAGTGTACAATTAAATGAAAACTTAAGATTATTGAGTCTTCAAAGACAATTACAGGAGAACTCATCCACAGCTTCAACCCCCAACGAGAGGGCTACTTTCAGTTTAGATGGAGAACCTTCAAGTGATTATTTCAGTCAGAGAAGACCAAACTTAACCAATAGAAGTGCCACATCTTCCAATCTTGGCCTTGTATCTCCTGGAGTCGCCTCTCCAACAGCTCATTTATCAAGGACTCAAAGTGAAACCCGTCTTAACTCGGCAGAGATGTCCAGAGTACCATCCTACAGCCAAGCAGTGAAAGAGAAGGCCGAAGGAGATACATTTTCTCCTGCTTATGCACCACCACTACCAGGCTCACACATCAATTTGAATGAAGCTAATAAGAACTATGATGAATACGTGAGTAGACCTAAGACTCCAGTTTCTGGGAACGGGTCTGGTAATGTTTCCAGAGGATCTAGCTCCTTCAATTTGAAGTCTTTGGGATCTAAAAATTCGTCTCCATCTTCTTCAAGAAACGTGTCTTCCACAAACCTTTCTGCATTGTCAACAAGTCTACCCAAAGCTGTGCTTAAACCGTCACCTGATTCATCCCATAACGTTTCCCCAGTGGGAACTTCCTCAGTGTCGCCAAACATTTCTGCCAGCCAATCAAAAGTCAGCGTAGCCAAGCCTTCAAGTAGTGCCAACGACAGAAGTGCCGCTTTAGGTACACCAGCACCTCCTTTAAGGAGTAGCTCCTCCCTTAGTCTCCATAACTTACACTTCTTGAATAAAAAGAAGAAATAATAAATACAACAGCACGTGACCACATCACATGATCCTCGCTCTCAAAATTCTCAATCACTTATCTGTCAGCAATGTTTAGAGACAGAACCAATTTGTACCTATCTTACCGCCGAACAATTCCTCGGTCGGATCCTTCCAATGACACGAATAGACTCAATTCATTCGATAATCTTGCGGAGGAAGAGGAAGGATTAATTGGTCGAAGAAAGACGCCAAAATACCGAGATCAAGAGGAGGCGATTGAATTGCAACCCATAGCTCCGTCGATTTTTGACATTCAAAAGCAAATTGATGATAATTTGAAGGTTATTAAGTCCTTGACATCAGAGTTGAATTCATTATATAAGAAATTATTGATCACCAGCTCTAGTGAGAAGCCAGATATGGAAAAGAAGATAGAGAACTTAAATTATGAAGTGACCAAGAAGTTTGAAAATTCTTATGTGATGATCAAGAAGTTTGACTTCCTACAGAAGAACCACACTCGTCTTAAACTAAATTATTCCAACAATGAGATAAAAATGATTGAAAACTTCAAAAAAAACTATGCATTGAAGATTCAGAATTCTTCACTTATATTTAGGAATCTTCAGAATAACTATATCAAATTCCTTAGAGATGATGATTATGACGACCTCAATGACACCAGTAAGCTTGACCATACAGCTGAGAAAGACCTTCTTCTACAAGAAGAAACAGAGAACATAGAAAATTATTCCAAACAGGTGATTCAAGAAGCACAACAACAGCTTCAAGTTCAAACCAACAATCAATTTTTACAGCAAAGAGATAAAGAAATATCCAAATTAGCCATGGGAATTCTCGAGATCTCTACCATTTTCAAGGAAATGGAGAGTTTGGTGGTGGAACAAGGAACTTTATTAGATAGAATTGATTATAATATTGGAAACACTGCACAAGACCTTAAAGAATCCAACAAAGAACTTTTGAAAGCTCAAACATACCAAAAGAGAACCACAAAGTGTAAGATCATATTTTTACTTTGTTTGGTGGTATTTGCATTGGTTATAATCTTATTGGTGAAACCCCACGGTACCACTAAATATGTAGAGAAGCCAGTAGATTCCCGTCCCAGTCCTGACAAGGTTGGAGGGGACAAAGGCTCTTCTAATGACTCCTCGAAAGACACATCCAAGGATACAAATAAGGAACCCGAGGAGAACGATAATGACGTAACAGAACACTCAGACCCAAACCTAAATATTCCCTTAAACGATCTAATATAACACAAATATCTATTCTACTAATACACAAAGAAAACTAATCTACACTCCGTAAGGTCCATTACCAGGCCTTGAACCTGGAATACCCATACGGCTAGGTCCTAAATTTGGTTTATTGAAGCCAGGTTTCTTTCTGGCTCCAGTTCCTAGTGAAAAATCCGGATTATTGGCGAGAGCATTATCGGAAGCAGTTGGTCTTGGTACCACAAACCTCTGAGGAGCAGACTGTTGAGGTTGATATTGAGGTTGGTACTGAGGCTGTTGAGGAGCCATTTGAGGCTGATACTGAGGCTGATACTGCTGTTGTTGAGGCATAGCAGGCTGTGTCTGCTGGTACCTTGGCTGAAATGGTTGTTGCTGAGGGTACGGAGACTGGTAATCCTGTTGATAGTAATCCTGTTGGGGCTGGAACTGGTTGAATCGAGGATTAGGACCTCTTTGAGACACACTGGTAAAATCAGACGAAGCATCAGATGGCATTTCATCGGACACTTGGCTTCCCCGTTGTCCATACTGGTAGGTGGGTTCTTGAGAATCATCCAACTCAGTAAACGGCCTGTGACCTTCAACTTCTGGGTGGTGTTCGAAAACGCTAGCGGTGTTATAGGCAGGTTTGGAGATCGGATTGGAAGTCTGGTTTCTGGGATATGGCAAGACAGGAACATTCAGCTGAGGCATATCATTCATGGTAGGTGTAGCCACGTTAGGAACAATAGCAGGAGCCATTTGCTTATTGGAAGAAATGGGAGTATTTGGTCCGTTAACTACACTGATTTGGGCATCTTCATAATGAGAAGACCCAATAGTTCTGGAGCCGAACGAGTGGTTATTGTGCTGAGTGAAGTCCTTAGCCAATTGGGGGTTGGAGTTGTAAATACTGGAACTTTGTTGAGTAGGTTTAAACTCGTAGTCTTTACTGATAGAACTTGAATTATCATTAAATCTGCTATTAGGAGGCATGAATCCGTTGGATGAAAACTTATTGTCAAACTGATCTAATTCGTTCTCCGATTCCACGTCTGATCCAGAGTCCGAAGGACTTAATCTCAACGCCAAAAATAACATCACAATCGAAATCAAATTGACAGCAGCGGCCCCAATCAAGATCCAACCCGTCCACGACACGTACGGGTGGAACATCAACACCGTCAACACCGCCACCAAGGCGGTGATAATAAAACTCACGATATTAAACACGATAGTGAATATAATCAACCCGCTACCAAAAAAGTGGCTCACGACCGTCAACACCAACGTCAACAAGTTGATCCCACAGGCAATGGGGATGATAATTAAAGTAGCGGCTAAAGAATTTCGAGTAGATGTCCCCAAAATCCACGATAACTTGGGTTCTATGTCCCCTAATTTATAGGGAAACGTAGCAGAACTACATGATCCCAGCGACACGCTACAGTAGCCAAAAACTCCGTAGTAAAACTTGGCGGTGGTTCCCAAACGGAACGTGGACACCACTGGAGACGAAATGGTCGCCAATAGTAAGAACACAAACGCAATTAAGATCAATATACACGAAACAGTGTTGAATCTGGCCATTAAAGATTTTTAGGGGATGAACGTTTTTATATGCGGCTGCGTGGCTGGCTGATTAGATCGGGCCCACAACACCGCGGCGGGGCGAGAATAGGGGCGTAGCGGTCGTGTCGTATATTATTATATTGGGGGATCGGGCAGAGTAGTGCATGCACCGTCCCGATTCGGCATCAGTTGATCTACTTTCCTTCGTACCAGATATCAGGCACTTCTAGGATGTATCGTTCCATGGCTTCCCGGAACCGGATTCGGTATTGTTTTGGGGTTACAATGGTTGGATCTTTACCTTTCCCTCCAATCAAATTGTTTCCTTTGACCCAATTTTCCACTTTTTTATCCCAGGTGAAGGTTCGAAGCCAGTCGATTATACCAATATGGAGTTTTTTGGTTTGATCATTGATTCCGATGATTAGTGAATAGTCCATTACATCCATGGCCGAGAAGAACGACGTGTCGTTGAAAAGTGACCCCCGTAGGGACTTTTTCAGGTGTTCTTTGACGAAAAGGGGGGATTCGTAGATATATTCAATCATGTTCTCGTCTAATAACACTTCATTCTCTTCCCCTGTTTGGGTGACGTGACGATTCCTCATTGATCCCTTAAGATCAAAAATACGGGTGGTTTTGGTGTTGTAGAAGAGATTTTCCATGATGAGAAAATCCATACGGAACACTTTTCCATTGATATTCTTTATGTGGATTTGGTAGAACCCAAAGATCTTGGCCAACGCCGTATTAAGTGTATTGAACATTGATTGACTAATATACTTGAAGTAGAATGGTGCAATAGACACAAATGATTCAAGTTCTGCTTTACTTAACTCTTTAACAATGTACCTGTTGTCCAACGTTTTTAAAAAGTTAGACCCACTCTTTCCTCCAGTAGAGTTCCATTTAATACACCTGGATAAACTTTGGATGAACCTATCCTCTTTTCCACAGGTTTTCCGGAGAGCTTCAAATTGCTCTGAATAGAAAATTTTACATGATAAAGTGGTGGAACCATCAGTGAACTGATACTTCAAATGTGTGGACTTATTTTTGGTCATAATCCGTTCAATATCACTAATCTTTCTTCCCTTATCTGAGTTATTCTTGAACTTTTTCTCAATCTTAGCAAAACTATTGATTTTCTTTGTGTTAACTTCACTGGGATCAAGTTGTGTGTCTCCATTAATATCCTGTCCAAGGGAAAGAATCTTTTGTTTATAGTCAGTGGTACTTAAACAGAAAGCAACCAATGAACTTGGTTCATCTTCTCGAACAATAATATCGGAATCAGCAAATGTATGCTCTGTAGAATCAAGAGGATAGTCCAAAGGATCCCAAAGAGATGCTGATCTATCGGCCCAGAAATTGGTTAGGGACTTGAGAAGTGAAACTCTTTCTGGTTGTGGGATATCGAGTAATTTATCTTTCTTTTCAGGATCTTTTGCTTCACGATGAATTGTTGCGTTTCTCAATTCTCCTTCAAGTTTCTTTCCCAACAAGGAATCTGTGGTATGTCTTCTAAGTAACCTTTTATCTCTTCCTGTGTCCATTTCATCAGCATCTACAACATCTTCGATATTGTTATAAATCTCGACTATAGGCTTGGATGCAACAATCGGAATAGCTCTAAACTTGTTCAAGTTTTTCTGGAGCTCCAATTCTCTTTGTTTGCTGAATTCCCTTGAAATCTGATCCACGCTGAGCTGGTCAAAGAAATTAGCTAATTGAGACACTTTATTGGACTTTGCTGCCATATTGGATGTACTAGACAGTACTGAATTATTGGATCGTAGGGAAACCTCAGACGCCTTATGTGTCAACATATGTCTTAAGGGTTTTCTGAGCGGCGAGCTTAAGATCTTCTTATCTTCACTATGAACCGGCAAAGAAGCTGACGTTGGGATTCTTGTGTTGGAGATTCTTTCATTCTCAATTGCTTTATCCATTTGAGTAACTTTTCCACTCACATTTGGATTGTCTACGCTATTTAAAGCTCGAGGTATAAGTTTGTTGAGCTCATCATTGGGTCTATCGTTGACTTCATGGACTAGTTTGAGATCTTCAGGGGCCACTGTAGTATCTGTAGCCAGTTTCAAACGATCATCATCTTCCTGTATCTTTTCGCTATCTTTTTCCTCTTTTTCTTTATTCATTTCTTCTTCTTTCTCCTTATCAATTAAAAAGTTCCTTAAATGAAATTGAGTAATCCTGGTAATTTCATTTTCGGATGGTAAATACATCAGCTCAAAATCATTAAAGTCATCATCCCATGCCACACCTAATTCCTGAAGCTTTCTAAGAATTGAATTAAGTGGAAGATATGACGTGGGTGAAGTTTGATTGTATATGTTTATCAACTCTGCTGTTACTTCAGTTTCTTGATTGTGGAGTTTATCTTTAAGCTCTTCAATTCTCTTAGCACCATCTTCAGCTTTGTCGAACGTATCAACCTTGACTCTATTCAACCTTTTCAGAATGCTGGAGAAAAACCGGGAACTCTTGGTTCTGATGGAATCCAAAGCTTCCACTTTAAGGTTAATCTCTATACTGGTATCATATTCAGTTTGTTTCTTAGGTACAATAACTTCATAACTGTCAATAGGAGAATAGTCAACTTTTATAGCCATATCATTAAATCCAAAATATCTACTGTGGTCTTTAAGTACGTCGTGATCACACCCATGTAGCTTGAGATTTTGACCCCAGAATGAGAGCTCAAAGAACTTTCCTATTGAATAATAGTAAGTGTCGTCACTCATGGGCACAACTGGTGATTTGTACTCACAAATCTTACACACACTCCACATAACTCGTTGATTTAAATGCTCTGGGGGCAAAGAATCATACCGTTCGACTGTCATATCAAGCTTTCCATTTCCATGGACATAGTTCCTATAGTGATTGATCATTGGTTCTCCACATTCATCACAGTCATTAAGCAGTTCAGCAAACATCTGATCCAAATGGAGTCCTAAAAACTTATCATTATCAGTATAATAGTCAACCACAATTATATTAGGACCGGAACATGGGGTATTGAACTTAACCGAGACATTGGAATAGAGCAAATGGATGTTTTTGTGAAATATTGGATATAATTTGTATGATGGGAGCTTGAGATAATTTGTCCAGTTCCTAGCCCGAAGATTGTATTGGTTCAATAAGGATTTTAGTTTTAGTTCACTGGTGTGTTTAAGAAAATTCATTAAGTCCTGGGCTCCATTTGGGAGTTTATTGACATCTATGTTCAACTTGAGGGCTTCCATGGTGCTTAAGTCCACTTCTTCAAGAGTTTCACAAGCCATGAGCAGCTTATGGGATCTTGTACATTCGTAATAAGTCATGAAAGCCTCCATTGCCACGACCAAGGGTGAAGGTAGAGTAAATTTGGAGGGAGGCGATGTACTGATCTTCCGGGATTGAAACAACTCAAGATACTCAAATACTTCTTTCTCGTCAGGGAAACTATCAAATTCTTCTGTGTCTTGTACAGAATGTTTCATGTCTAAAAGACGAGACGTGAGCTCAAAAACAGCTTGATTGGGGTTGTCCTCATCGTAAACCAATGATCTGTCCGAAAGGAAACTTTTCTCGAATTTGCTGTTGATCTGACAGGCCAAAGCGTTCTCTGTGGCATATTTTATACTGTTCAATGTCTCTTCATCACTTCCTCGGAGAGCTATAGTGAAACCCAATTCACTATCAGTACCAGTGAAGTAGGCAAATGATTTTACTACACCATCGTAAACGAATCTTTTGATATCAAATTGGTTGCACGTTCCCAAGCTTCCCTTTTTAAAAAATAAATCATTCACTGACTGGAAAATGTCTGCTTTCGTATACCTTGAGATTCTTTCGATTACTTGCGGTTTGGTATTCGAGAGCACCGTTATACCTGCTTCTTCCAAAAAGTCTTTTGCTAACTGACAAACAGTGTCCCCCACCACCACAATATCAGGTTCTAGGGAAACCAACCTACTTACCAAGTTGGTTATATATACATCTTGTTGACTTTGAACAATTCTCAAACTAATAAACTGCTCCTTTTGTTTCAAATACTCAATGGGGAACATTAGCAAGGCAATTTTGGGGTTTTCAAACCGACATCTCATTTTCTTGGAGTCAATATTCTTTGTCATGAGAATCCCTTCTACCACTTCTGTGTTGTCTATTGTTGAACCAGGTATCTTTTTGATTTTCACATACTGTTTGATGTCAAGTGTATCTGTAAGTTTGAGACCGTTTACAAAACTCACACACCGGGTCAAAACGTCTGCCCATACGGGATTATGAATGTCACAGTCTTCGAGACATTGGTACAAGATATGTTTGAATGACTCCAAGTACACAGAGTCAAGGTTACGTTCTGTTTCATTAAATAACTCTGCTTGCATTTTTTGAGGCAGTTCAGAGCCCCTAGATGTTCTATCCAAGCTACCAAAAGACACTTGATGCTTAGTCTGGAGCCTCTCGCTGGCTTCTGTGGAAGGGGAAAACATTTCTGTTTGAGAATCTTCTGGGATTTTGAAGTAGTTCCCTGATGGTCCTCCGCCTGGAGTTGGAGAAGTAGGAGTTGAAACAGGCGATGATGTGTTCTCCTTGAATTCCACCTCTAACGCGGGCAATTTAGTACCTTGCCCCAAATACAGTGAGCTACGAGCTGTTGTTTTTGCTCTTCTTCTTTGTCTCATTCTAAGCAACGAAGCATGTGCTCTTTCGTGGGACTTAAAGTTCGACTTGTTGTCTACTAAACTTACTTCTGGGCTTTCTTCGAAATTGGAAATAAACTTGGGGAGCATAGGTCCACCAGGGGACGCTCTATGGGAATTAGATCCTTTAGTCGGAGGATATAGTCTCTCATTAACCATCATAGTGGGGAATTCACCTAGCGTAGGAACCGCATTAGCACTTACAGTAGCCAAGGGACGAGCGATTGGAGCTCTTGGCGAGATTGTGGATGAGTTTACGCTACTACCAAATCCTCCATGATTAAGTGAAGTGTAAAGAGACATAACCTGTTCGTCCTCATCTTCACTCTCGAATTCGTCGTCTTCCTCACTCCGCTGTGGTTCACTTGCCTCGTCCAATTTTCCGCTTCTACTTCTCCTTACTCCTTCATGTCTTCTTGCACCATCATTGGATCTAATTTTGGAGAGCTGTGAGCCCATAAAGCCATGGAGCGTCGAAAGATTGTCCAAACTACTAGATCGGGAGATGGAACTTAATTGGGTTGCTGTCCTTCTTAAATGAGGATAGTTCTTGAGCCAACCTGGATCTGGAATAGAGCCAGTATGGTTTGGAGTAAGGTGGTTGTGGCTTTTGAGTGGAATCTCTACCGACTCTCCCTTTCTGGTGGTAGGAATGGATAAACTGGGGGGAACTTTGGATATTCTTGACCCCGGACTTTCATCCAATGCTGGCTTAAGGAAAGATCTATTCTCCAGAGGAAACTCCCTCCTGGTGGTTGAAAGAGACCGGGAACGTGTTCTTAATGGGTGAGTTGGGAGTGTCTCCTCTTTGAATTTATCCAATGTTTCAAACAGAACTGCATCTTCTTCATCACTTTCGGATGATGATGAATTGGAGTCACTTAAATACACAATAACATCACTATAACATGGTTTGCACACTCTTAACTTGTCACCGTACCTTTTCTCCACTGGTGTTCCCTTCCTCTGGTCTTTATGCTGTTGGTAAGAAATAAACATTGTACACTGAGAGCAGAAGATTTGACCACAAAATCGGCAGTGATGCTTCCTTCTAAAAGCAGAAAATGGTTTAAAGCAATTGAGACATTCCAGAACGAAGGCATCGTTCATCCAGTATTTCTTTGGAATACCTCCACTTTTTAAGGGATTTTCTGAAGGTCTTGTTTTCTTTTTCTTGACGACTTTTTCTCTAATAGAAGAAGCTGAAGACATTGTGCCATGGAAGTTTTGATTAATTATGGATCTGGCATTATCGATTAAGGATGAGGACAAATTGCTGGATTTTTTCTTCATGCTGAGTTGTTTCAAGCTATTGACCGAGGTATCGTTATTTCTAGCGTATCTTGATTCTACCTTGACAGGCAGGGCGTTGACCACGCTCCCACTGTAGAAGGATAGTTCTGCTGGAGCAGAACCCGTATATGAATTGGTGAAATGCATTGGGGAAGAGTTAGCTGTTTCCTGAACAGTTTCAGCGTCTGATGCAGAATCATCCAGTAGCTCTATATCATTAGGCAAGTTGTTGAATATAGATGAGATTCTGTTCAGAAGTGAATTCTTGCTACTCTTCTTGGAAATTGTTTTCAGGTCTGTGGGAAATACTTCACTGCTTGGTGTTTTGATGGTATCAGGGCCCAATAACTCTGCATCAGTGCTAGCCAAAGCATTGACATTCATAACCGAATTGGTAACACTAGCCGTTGGTTCTACCGGTGCCTTTGACGTGAATCGGAGGGTCTTACCATCTGAGGTGACTTTTAGTGTCTCTTGTGCTTCTGGATCCAGCCCTGGAGCATCTTCTGGAGCCTCTTCCGGTACTGTAGATGAGCTACGTGACACCAGGGGGGTAACTATTCTTGGTGGTTCCATGGGAGGAACAGAAGCTAATTGAGGCTCCGTTTCGTCATCTGCATCAAATGGATCTTGTAGCATGTCAGTAATACGGGAGTTTTTGATAGATTTGATTGAATTGGTAGTGCTATCTGCACCCATTAACAAGTCCATGTTCTTTATGGCATTTGTAGTAAGCATTGGAGCCTTGGCAGGCGTGGAGGATGAACTAAGACTCTCCATATATTCATTTAATTCGCCCGAGTGTACAGATTTGGGACTCGAGTACGAATGCACTATGTGTGATGCATTGTTTGTGACTCTCTTGAGGGTCTTTGTGAATAGTTTGGTTAGGGTTTGACTCTTTTCTAGCTGTGGATCTGGAAGAGTTGGAAACGATATGAAGTCCTGGGGGTTTGGTAACCCATGAGAAACTGGTGTATGGGATGGATTTTGACCCAGATTTCCGGGTGTATCTGCTGGAGTACCTACTCGTGGTGTGTGAGGTGTAGTAGGGGGCTGTACTTCCGTTGGGGGAGGAAGTAGGCCTGAGTTCTCCATGTTTCCTGTGTTTTTAATATGTAAATAGACGGCGCGCGAATACAGCGCGAAACATGAGTCTGTACCACGGGACTCTGGGACGCGCACCGGACGACAAGTGTGGTTGTTCCTGGCGGGGGAGGATTGTTTTGAATCAAGACTTCCAGGCAGTGATTTACGCCGCGACGTAACTTTCATACCTGCTTAGGGGTCCGAAAACTTGTCCAGGAGGCTTCAGAACTCGGTAAAAGTTGGTATTAGCATCTACACCAACACCAATATCACACACAAGACACAAAACACACCTCCCCAATGCCCGTACACCCACAATTGGCCCCGGCTTTAAGGCCATGTGGCGCCGCACTACGAACCAGACCCCTTATCGCAACCGCGGAACTACCGCGAGCATCCCGCGACACCAACCGTCCCAGGTCCGTCCCGCACCACCACGGCTCGCGACAACCGTTGTCCTTATTGATCGCGCCGACAAATTTTCATCATCATGTCTGACGGTTTACAAAGACGTCGTGGACCCAAACAAACCACCACCTCCCGGGCCAGATCCAACTCATTCGATGACTCTGATAGGCCGGAACCAGAATCTGACCACAAAATTGGGTACGATGACAGGGACATTAAAGATAGATCCGACCTTAAAGTTCCGTTGTTAACCCTCATGGAAGAAGTGTTATTAATGGGATTAAAAGATAAGGAAGGATATTTATCATTTTGGAACGATAACATCAGTTATGCGTTAAGAGGATGTATATTATTGGAATTGGCTTTTAGAAATAAGATCACTTTGGTTAACGATCCTGCTAGACGGAGATTTGAGTTAGCTGATCGATTAATTGAAGTTATTAACACAGAACCTACAGGAGAAGTATTATTAGATGAAGCATTGAATATCATGAAAAATGATGACAGTCACTTGTCTGTGACCAATTGGATAGATTTATTGAGTGGAGAGACGTGGAATTTGATGAAAATTAATTATCAGTTGAAACAGGTTAGAGAGAGATTAGCCAAAGGATTGGTTGATAAGGGGATTTTAAGAACTGAAAGAAAGAATTTCTTCTTGTTTGATATGGCCACACACCCCGTAGCTGATAAGATGTCCAAGGAATCAATCAAAAATAGAATTTTGAGCTTTTTGATAACCAGAACTGTTGATTTCAACTCGGTGTGTAACGATCAGTTCCCTCTTGATACCTCCTTCAAGAGTTTAAGATCAATTGCTTTGGTATGTGGCTCTTATGCCGCAAACGTGTTAGAAAACGTTTTATTATCGTTAAATTACGATAAAAGAGATCAGGCATTCGCAAGAGCAGACGAATTATTGACTGATTACAGTGATTATCCCTTCAAAACTTCTCATGCCAGTCCTCTAGGTTTTGGTTTGAATTTGGGACAAGAGATCCAAGACGAAATCGAAAAGGATTCTCTGAGTGAGTTGCAATTGGAATTAATTGCAGCTGTTTTAAGTGTATTTGCTAAGATGGATTCTATACTTTAATGTACGTAGACATAATACTGTTGCATTCTAATCTATTTACATACTCTAACATCTGGCTTCTTCCGAGAAACATCTAACCAAGCTCTGGTCGTGTTTAAGATCACCTGCCGAGTCCCAAAAGAAGCCTCCACCCAAGCCGTGGCTTTTTACGTACACAGCTTTTATCTTGGTACTCTTTTCTGTGTCATATGTTACCAAAAGTTTGGCTTCAGGATCGTAACAGAAAGCTCCAACCTTTCTAGCATCAAAGTACTGTTGTCCTTGAGGAAGTGAAGTATACTGAACTGTTCCTTCATCTGTGACAGCTGTTTTATCAAAAGGTTGACCTATTCCTGGCTGGGTTACTCCTCCAAACTTTCTTCCATATAATGGCATTCCTAGTATGATTTTCGTGGGGTTGATTCCCATCAGACAGTAAGATTTTACCATAGTATCTACACATAAGTCATTGTCACCATTATTACCAAAGAGATTGGAATGAAATCCTGTTTTCTGGGACCACGAAGAGCCTGTAAAGTCGTAGCACATGAGATTCCAGTGGTCTAGTACCTGGTCCATTCTTTGAATGTCCAAATTCTTGATTACCAGCTGGTCTCCGGGAACGGCAACAGACAACAACATCCCTGGCTTACAGTCATCGAAAGCGTACCGGAGTTTTTCCAATAAAGCAGCCATTTGAGATCCCTGAGTATGATTTTGGGGGTACTCCCAATCAATATCTATACCATCTAAGTCATATTTTCTAAGAATTGACACAGCACTTGAGACAAATGTGTCCATCTTTCGCCGGTCATGGACCAACGCCTGGAACTGGTCTTCCGTGCCCCATCCACCAACCGATAAGCAAACTTTTAGATGTGGAAACCGCTTCTTTATAAGCTGAAACATACCAATACAACCGTGCACAGGGGTTTCATGGTATTTCATAGGAATCTCAACATCCGCCCATGTATCCAGAAATGATAAGTTACCTGAGTTTGTGTCAATTGATAAAAATGCATAATAAACCCGATCCACATACAAATAGTCAATATCGTCTGGCTTATGGTTTCGATCATAAATGGACCAGTTGGAAAAATAAACCGCCGTTGTGGGTGTAATTTTGGTAATGTGGTGTCCATGAGTGGCGACAGACACAGGACGAGGAGGAGGAGTTGGTTTCTTCCCAGATTTAGATCTTTTTAAACTATCTAGTAACATTATTTGCAACTATTATTCCCAGTGCGGAAAAAACGGTAGCAAAATTGGTGACTCCTGGGGCCAGCCTCGCGGTGAATTTGCTCGCATTTTCCAACAGATAAGTTATTTGCCTCCAAATGTGTGATCACCTTGAAGACTCGGTTGTCCTTGCTAAAATCCCCAATGGAGTTAGTGTTTACAAAGATGAGTGTATGTACTCATTTGATACTCCTGAAAACTGTGTCAACGGGTTGGACGTATGTTTAACTTGTTTTAAGGCGTACAGTAGGAGCCATATAAATTACACCCAAAATCACTTAAATGACACTAATCATGTAATATTCCTCAATATAATCAAGGAATTGAAGCCTCAAAGTGAACGGGAAGACCCACAAAGACAACAGAAGATAGCCAAGCTCGAGATCAAGGAATACAAGGAAGAAGAGATGTACAATATTAAGTATTCTATATATTGCATTACTGATAATTCAACTTATGATCTTAGTAATGTATCCAGTAAGGTATATGATTTGTGTCAGCAGGTTATAAATGCCAATTCTTCCAATAGGGAGGAAGAGATCAAGGCTTGGGAGCAAGAGATCTTTCCTTGTGAACACTCAATTGAAGTTCAGCAATTTGAAAATGGACAAATCGATCTCACCAAGTGTCTGCAGTGTGAATTAACAGAGAACTTATGGATTTGTCTCCATTGTGGAGCATTGGGATGTGGTAGACAACAGTTCGGCTCCACAATTCCTGGAAATCTGCATGCTTTAAAGCATTTTGAAATGAGTGAACACCCTGTAGCTGTTAAATTGGGATCTTTATCTGCCACAGATCCCGAAAACTACGATGCTTACTGCTACAAGTGTAATGAAGAAGTAAAGATTCCAAATTTAATATCTAATCTCCAAAAATATGGTATCGACTTGGAAAAAGCCGTTAAAACAGAAAAGAATCTCACAGAGATTAATCTTGACCAAAATATGAACTGGGAATTCCAGTTGGATGGTAAAAATGGGGAAAAACTCAAGCCTGTATTTGGTCCAAACTATACTGGGTTGAGTAATCTTGGGAATTCTTGTTACCTAAATTCCGTCGTTCAAGGGTTATTTGATTTGGACGCATATAAAGATTATTTTGGTGCACAAGAATTTCCTCCCTACGAACAGGTGCCGGATCCGGCCAAGGATCTCTTGAGTCAGTTGATCAAACTTTATGATGGGTTAATTTCAGGCAGGTACTCAAAGCCAAATGAGCTAAAGGGAGATGACTATCAAGCAGGTATTAAGCCAATAGTATTCAAATCTTTAATTGGAAAGGAGCATCCTGAGTTTAAAACCAATAAGCAGCAGGATGCCTTTGAATTTATGCTTTATTTGATAGAACAAATTGACAAGCAGTTCGGTTTGAAGGTAAATGAGTCGTTGAACTTCTTGATGACCAATAAGATTTTGTGTTCTGGTTGCTTCAAAGGAAAAGCTTCAGATGAATTGGTAGATAATTTATCCCTTAATATTGAAGATGTGGTTCTAGAAGTACAAGAGGGAAAGAAAATCTATAAGCCAGTCGATATCATGGACAGTTTCAAGCAATACTGTGAAGACGAAGTGATTGAAGGATATAAATGTGACGATTGTGGCATTACAGAGGCCATCAAATCTACAGGGTTCAAGTCTTTCCCAGGCACTTTGATCGTAAACGCCAAGAGAATCAAGCTAGAGAATTGGGTGCCTGTTAAAGTGGATGTACCCATTGAAGTACCCGACAAAATTGACTTGGAACCCTTCAAAGTGGAATTGGATGGAAGCTTCAGCTATGAAACCAAATCTACCGAGTTCAGCCCCAACTCGGAAGCACTCAACAACCTTCTTGCCATGGGATTTCCTGAGCCCAGAAGCATCAAAGCCTTATATAAAACAGGCAATTCCAATGCTGAAGATGCCATGAACTGGCTATTTGCCCATATGGAAGATCCAGATATAGATGAACCATTGATTATAGAGGACAAAACAGATTCAGTAGACGAGTCACTCGTTCAAAATCTCGTTTCCATGGGATTCAGCCACCAACTAAGCACCAAAGCGCTTTTAATCAACAATCACGACCCAAACCAGGCAATTGAATGGCTCTTTAACAACCCAGATGACGATGGGGTCGTGTCCGCCACCACCAGTACCCCAAAGGTCGACCTCGCGCACGACCGCCAGGCTCTAAGTGAAAAATTGGCATCGGGCCAAATAAGTAACACCACATATAAATTGAAGTCGGTGGTGTGTCATAAGGGAACTTCCCCGCATACAGGCCATTATGTTATCTTCATCAAGAAACTCGTGGGAAACGAGGAAAAATGGGTCCTCTTTAACGATGAAAAAGTGGTTGAATGTGACGACACTAGCGTGGAAGACATTAAAACCAACGGGTACATCTACATTTTCACCAAAGCTTAATACACGTGCAACTTAGCCCATCGTACGGGGTCGGTTGTGGGTCCCAATTCGACGAGAAGACCACCTGCATATAGCTCTTTTCTCCGGCAGATGGCTCTTTTATCTGCACATAGTCACCATATTCCGGTACATAGGTCTCTTTCCTGTACACGGCTCATCTCACTATTACTCATTTTCGCCCAGTGACCACAAATATTTTTCACCAAAATGTTCATTACCAACCCAAATCTTGGAGACCGTTCCCGTTTAGAGGACTGGAGAAGTACGTAGGACACTCGGCGAAGTTCTGCCGAAGATTCTTTTGGTGGTGGAGTCAGCTATTTTCCCTTAGCCAATAGGAAGCCTGTCATTAATAACATACTAACTGGAATAGTCAGAGGATACGATCCATTAACTGCACCTGATTTACTTCAACACGAGATTCCTTTAAGTGAACAAAACAAGAAGGTTATCTTGGAAGGAAGAGAACAAGCGTGTGATATTCTTAATGGAAAAGATGACAGATTAATTCTCGTTATTGGGCCATGTTCTATTCATGATCCCAAAGCTGCTTTGGAATATGCGGATAAGTTGTATGAACAAGCACAAAAATACAAGGGAGAACTTCATATAGTTATGAGAGCATACTTGGAGAAGCCCAGAACCACTGTGGGATGGAAAGGGTTGATTAATGATCCAGAAATCGATGGTTCTTTCCAAATCAATAAAGGTTTAAGAATCGCCAGAAGTTTATTTGCTGACCTTACGAAGAAGCTCCCAATCGCTGGAGAAATGTTGGATACCATTAGTCCCCAATTCTTGTCTGACTTATTCTCGGTTGGTGCCATTGGTGCCAGAACCACTGAATCCCAATTACACAGAGAATTGGCTTCTGGGTTATCTTTCCCAGTAGGTTTCAAAAATGGTACTGATGGTACTTTGGGGGTGGCTATTGATGCTTTAAGAGCCGTGTCTCACCCACACCACTTCTTATCAGTTACCAAGCCGGGTGTAACTGCCATTGTTGGAACTGACGGTAACAGTGATTGTTTCGTTATCTTAAGAGGAGGTAAAAAGGGAACCAACTACGATGAAAAATCCGTTAAAGAGGCACAAGAATCCTTGGTGAAGGCCAAAATTGTCAGTGATGAACAACCAGGACCAAGAATCATGGTGGACTGTTCCCACGGTAATTCCAACAAGAACCACAAAAACCAACCTTTAGTAGCACAAGAAATTGCCAGCCAACTTAAGAAAGGTGACAAGTCTATCTGTGGTCTTATGATCGAGTCAAATCTCGTGGAAGGTAGACAAGATGTTCCACCACTCGACCAAGGTGGAAAAGATGCCTTAACATATGGTTGTTCCATCACAGATGCTTGTATTGGTTGGGACGATACTGAAGAAGTATTGAAGCTCCTTTCTGATGCTGTTATCGCCAGAAGAAATTTGTAGTAATATAAAAACTTGTGTATGGTATTCTGCTAAGGAGAGATTAGCCTTTGGGTTTGAAATCTATAGGGAAAGGCGCTGTCATATGGTATTCATTACTCTATATACACTAATCTTCGAACAATATCTTGATTTCTTCGATTCTGTTCTTTCTCTTCTCTTCTTCTTCCAATGCAACCACTTCTCCTAGCTGCTTTTTACGGTCCTGAATCTTCAACATGTTAGTTTCGATACTATTTTGTATGATGAATCTGACAACCTGGACGTTTTTTTGTTGTCCTATTCTATGAATTCTGTCAATTGCCTGGTCTTCAATACTTGGAGACCACCATGGATCCATCATGAATGCTCTAGACGCAGTTGTAAGATTCAAACCCACTCCACCAGCCTTCAAGGATATTAAAAGGGTAGTGATTTTTGTAGTGTCTGTTGCAGATTCATTGAATTCCTGGAGAAGCTTCTGCCTTTGTGCCTCGGACAATCTTCCATCAAACTTCAAACACTTTAACGATCTTTCCCCTACTTGAAGCTTCAATTCTGTCTCTATAAGATCCAAATAAGATGAGAATTGAGAGAATATGATGATTGGTTCGTTTAAATTCTGATTCTTTAGTCCGTTAATATGCCTTATAAGGGCTTGAATCTTGGATGAAACTCGGGATGGGTCATAATTATAAAGATCAAACGGATAATCCTGGTCAATTTCCTTACTTGTGTGGAATTTGTACTCATTCTTAGTCGTAAGTTTGTCTCTTACCTTGAATAGTTTGTATTTGGAGATCTGGAATCGACAATTTGGGCACAGCGACTTGTCCTTCAGAAGATACTCCATTATACACTCAATGCAGAACGTATGGCCACAAGGGGTAATTGCTAGGTCTGTACGATCAATTGGCTTTGTGGTACATATTGAACACTCTGATTCCATCAAATCTATCCGGTCATAGAGTGAATATTTCACAGTGTTTAACTCTGTCAGGTCTTTGAACCTGTCTTCCTCTTCTTCCATTAGTTTCAACTCCTGCTCCAATTCTCCAGCGTCATCCCAATCCTTCAATTCCTCCTCCATTTCTCCAACAACTCCTTTGATCAAATCCAGATGACAACAGATTTGCCTTAGTCTTAGAATGTGGGTGAGAATTTGGGAATACCGCTTGAGTAACTCACCTGCTTGTAAACTCTCTCGAAATTGTCGGTATGCTTTATCTTTGAACCAATTATATAACCTTAACTCTCTTTCACTGAATTCCACTTCTTCAATGACAACTTCTTTTGGTGGTAAGTCCACTAAAGGCTTACCATCCTCTCCCTTCATGTTCTTTGTTCTTCGGAGGAATATAGGTTCCAAGATACTCCGGATAACATCCAAAGTTTCCTTGACTTTTTTCTCTTCAAACGGAAGAGTGATGAACATCTTCCAGTATGAGAAATTGTTCCAAGGCTCCAACTCCAAGAATTTTATGATCGAATACAAATCGTCCAAACGGTTGATGATTGGAGTTCCCGTTAGAACCCATTTTCTACTCAGTCTCAACTCAAATATTGCTTTTGACGTTTTGTTCATTCTATTTCTTATCTGGTGACCTTCATCAATGATTATTCTGAAAAACTTCACTGAAAAAAGACCAGTCTTCGGGAGGTTTCCTTCATTGTCTCGGCGACCTTCAATCCTATTATACTCACTGAGCACTGTACCATAAGTTGTGACTACCATAATGGGAATGTGCTTTGATCTATTCACAAGGACGTTTGCTAAATTAACCACCGACTGCTGGCCATAATATACCATACATCTGTGGTTTGGATTTTTATTTGCCTTATCAAATTCCTTCTGCCATTGAGATAAAAGTGACATAGGAACAATCACCAAAGTAGTCTGGTTAGCATATGAATCGTCAAAACTGGGGCTTATGTCATAGGGCACGGAATTGACAAGTGCAAGAGCTGAGATTGTTTTACCAAGACCCATTTCATCAGCAAGAATACCACCTTTGACTGACGACTTGATGAGTGGTTTTTCGAGTGAAAGCTCTCCACTATACAAATTACCATAAAATAGCTTTGATTCGGCCTCGGGACTTTGTTCTTTCACTTGCAGTTCCATAAGTTCGAGTTTTGGCCACTTGAAAGTCTTCCAAAGAGGGTTCATTACACCTTCCTCTTGTAGTTCTAAAGCTAACTCCGCATGTTCTTCCCCAGCGAGTTTTTTTAATACGTCTTGCTCCTTCTCCCTAGCTAGCATCCACGATAATCCCAACTTTTGATAGTTTCTGAGTTCAAGACCGAAGTTCTCCTGTGGAGGGCTTGTATTAGGTAGGGTTTTGAGTAACTCAGACTGCTGGTTTTCCGAGTAGAATGTTTGGAGCTGGTCTAAACTAAGTTCGTCTGTAGGTGTCTCTTCGTCCAGATCCAAATCTATTGGCTCTTCTGCCGGTTCATATTGAGTTGCCTCAAATTGAGTTGCTTCGAACTGGGTTGCTCCAGACTGAGGTTTTCCAGATCTTTGCTTGACAGCTCTTACTTGTAAACGTGAAAATATAGATGCAATAGCAAATTTCCGTAATCTTAAGGTAGATTCGGCTTCTGTTTCAGCTCCAAAGTTAAAGTTTGCTCGTATGTCTCCTGTCTTCACAAGATCAAGATCACTTTTAGCCAGAATGTTTTTGGCGAATGCATTTTTGGTCAAGTAGCAGTCTATCTTAAGGTAAAAGCCATCTCCAATAGATAGCCTTTTCTTGGTTTCTACTGCAATACATGCATGTATTTCCATTAGTTTGAGGTCAATCAAGGGAGCGAATACTCGAGTTAAATCCTCCTTAAGTCTTCCGATTTCTCTCTCATCAGATAAATCGTCATGGGGAGAAGTATAGAGCCGTATAACTGCCGTATCCTGAGTTTTCTTCTTCTCCTTTCCAGTAAGTTGGCGGGGCTTTATACTTCGAATGCTAATTGATTTCTGTAGTGGAAGGGGCTTGAGGTACGGTCTGGTAGCAAAAGCATCAGCATAAAGAGTACCAATATACCGTTTCCAGTCCGTCAGATTCTCTCCTGATGTTTCGGAAGCAGCTGTAATTCCTTCGTTTGTGTTGGACCGCTTGGCATATGCAAAAGGGATCTGAACTCCTCTGGTTCTCTTCCGTTTGGGGTTGGAGTATAACAGAATTGGTGGTATAGTTCTAGGACCAGAAGACGGCTTTTCCTTGGACTTAAGGTACGCATCCACCGCCAAAATCACGCTATCAGCCTCTCCTTTGAACCGCACAAACAACCTATGAATCTCAGAAGCTTCCAAGGGCCCTAAAACGCTTGTTAAAGCTGTAGAAAACGGGCCAAATGAATCATCTTCCTCTTCGCTTTCCTCCACAAATAACGAGTTTTCCTCCATTTTTGCCCCGGAAAAAGGCTCTGGTAGGTTATCTGTGCCGTCTGGATCAACTGGATCAGACTCGGGGGTCGCTAGAGGACCCTGGAGGTCGTTTATAGCCTGGAAGAACCGCGTCTTGACTTTCCCCATACTTAATAATACCGCGTGAGACCTGAAAAATCCATCTCCTGTGTTCCTGTATATAAACACCTATATACCAATAAAATTCTATATTAGCACACAATCCTCCTTCAACATCCCGCTGTCTTGGCTAGGTTGTATACCATGCTCTTTACACCATCGTTCTACGTCTCCCATGAGAATCACGGGCTCTTTATCCTTTGTGTCTACCACTTTCATTGTCTTTAAAGTTAGCCAAATATCGTCCTTTCTGTATCCAGTTATATCAGCAAGATCTCGTAAAGAAAGGGTCTTATCCTGTTTGAACTCTCGTAAGAGGATACCTGCAAGCTTACGAGACCAGAAGCTTAAGTATGTGACTTTCCCAAAAGGACTTAGGGGGAATTCGGGCCCACTAAAATATTGGCCTGGGGTATTTCTGGCTAAAGTATACAGAAATTCAATCAAAAGTGACCCTAAATGACGTCTCTGATAGGGAGGAAATATACAGATACATGCTAGATTGTTGTCACCATCCCAAGTCACCAACTCCTTTGAAAAAAATCCCATGGGCTTAAAATTAGGTACTCGGTAATTGTCTGTTGAAATATCATTCTGATCAAACCCATAAAGAACATAGAAATCAAACTGAGACACATTATAATACACTGATTTATCATCAAGGAACAATTTCCCAAAAAGACACAAATTCTGACAAAATAACGTATCTTCTAGTCCTCGTACTTGCCGTATAATATATGGTACATCGTCATCTCGGTACACCAAGCGTCCCACCAGCGGTAATTCCTCATTATATTTACACACAACTCTATGACGAGCCATATCTGACTCATCATTCGTGAACTTGAAGCAATATTCACAAACATGAAGTTGATCAAGCCAGTAATCTCCGGTGGACGGTATCTTCTTTTCTACCACACCTAAGCTTTTAGTTTTTTCATCAAAATATGCAGCATTTCCGTACCATGGTTCGATGTTATAATTTCCAAACCGAACCATGCCAATATTAGGAGTACTTAGAATTCCATATTCCTCTTCAGTCTTAGATTTGGCTGGCTTTTTCATGAAATTAGATCCATTCTTAACCATTATACGCGTTTTTTCCAATTTCTCATATTTATTACTACAATGCCACCAAAAGGTTGGAGGAAAAACGCTGATGGGAACTATCCAGTTCCTAATAAAGAAGCAGAAATCACTTCCATTGATGAGATATTGTTTCCTCGTTCTATTGTACAAAGACTTGCTAAAGAAATCATTAGTTCTGGAGAAGAAACCAATATGAGTATGGCCAAAGATGCCACTTTAGCGCTTCAAAGATCCGCCACTGTATTTGTATCACACCTTATGTTCCATGCCAGGATGATACTGAAGCAGAGTGACCGGAAAACGGTGAATGCCCTGGATATTTTAGGGGCATTGGAGCGGGCTGAATATTCGGGGTTCATTCCAGAAGTTAAACTGAAAATGGCATCATTTGAAGCCAATGCCCAGGCTAAGAAACAGGCCAAGGTAGAGGAAAGTAGATTAGAGAATAATTCTGCACAAGAGACAGGTAAAAGAATTAAGATAGGTGAGAATCAGGCCGTGGGAGTCGTTACAGTTGCAAGTGATGGGGAGGAAGAAGATAACGACAATACGGTGGAGACAGTTGATAACACAGCGGAAACTGCTGATAACACAGAAGAAATGAACGTAGATGATGATGATGTAGTAGAGGTAGAAAGAAATCCCATTGAGATGATCTCAAAAGAGGAAACAGAGCTCGAAGGAGTCGTGATACAGGAGCCACAGCAAGAAGAGGAAGAAGACCACGACTAGGCGGGAACTAGGTATCTACATCAATATTGGTGTCCAACTGCCTCAGGCAGTTAATTGTGTATGCAATGGTTAAAGAATGGATAGCCACAGGCCGATCCAACAACTAAATATAATATGATAAATATCCCAAGTACCAATAATAAATAAAATTTCGTTTTGTTGAGCCACATTTTCCTCTTAATCAACTGAGCTCTCTTGTGGAATACCAGAGAAGAGCTTGTAAGACGATCTGTCTGATCAACTAACAAATTAATCTTATCTCCTCTGCTCATCAATTTGTTAATATTATCAAGCATGAGCTCCCGGACCTCTTCCACTTCCTCATTCACAAGTACCAAATGATGAGGACTAATTATCTCTCCCACGTTCGCCTCTTCGTCTTCCCGTAAGTCTCTGGTAGCTCCGTAATTGTAAATTCTCAGGTTCGAATCATAGTTCATCTCTTCGAACTTAATGATCTGACTCATATAGAGCTTGAACTCTCCCAATTTATTCTTGGTCTTGTCTGCCTCAGCAGTCTCCTGATCCTGCTTAAACTCAATGTACTTATCCATGATTTTCTTAAGAATAGAAAGCACTAAGGCCCGATTCATATTGGCATGGGCAATTGTCAAAACCGTAATCAAATCCACACTACCATCCGGATTATTAAGACCTTTCTTGATGAAAAATAACGCAAGTTCAATATTATTTCCCGTGTTTATTATAGGAATCGATCCAATTAGGGTTTTAGAAGCGTTTATTAACCCTAATTCTTGAGCTATCACTTCAGAGCAATTCACATTATTGAGGCCATGAACCAACGAAAAGTTCTCGCACGAGTAAAGGGTGGTGGAGTTTCGTGTAAGGCTTGTGTGGATGACTGGAAGTTAGTAAGGAAAGTCGTGGGGACGAGAAAACATACGATGTTTATTAAAATCGGCCTTGTTCATTGGTAAAAATATGACAGGTGAGAATGTCGTGCTTGAGGATTGATTTCTCATCGCGACATTTCCGTGATGCAATCTCAAATTTTTCAATGGGGAAGTACAGGAAAAGACACAATGAAAAGGCCCGGTCAGGGATGCTTGCCAAGCAGGCGGCGCTTAAAAAGGCTCGTAATAAGGCGTACTACCGTCAGTTTGAAGAAGGGACAGAAAATGAAGATAAATCGGTGGAAATTGTCAACCAAGATCCAAATGCAGATATTCTAAAACCACTTACAGACCAAGAAAAACAGGATAGAAAGAGAGCTTTGGAACAAGAATTATATACAATGCATGAAAAAGAGTCGAAAATGTCCCGAAATAAGAAGAAGAGGTTGGACAAGTACATAGAGCATCAGATAAAACGAGAAGAGAAGAAAGTATTACTTGAAAAGTTATCTGAAACCAAAATAGACACAGGATTATTAACCAGTTCCAAGAATTTGGGTAAAGGTAAGCAAACTAAGAAGGAGGAGATAATAGAGGCGTTGGAATTGGAGAAACAGGGAAGAGCAGATGACAGAACTAGGGAAGTGTTGTATGAGGAAAGAGAAGTTAAAGATTGGGAACAGGAAGAGGGTATAGTATTTCATAACTCCGAAGACGGCAAGAGTCTGGAAAGTGGATCCAGTGATGCTGAAGATGATTTTGAAAGTAAATTTGGAGACACAGATGGTACAAATGGTGAAAGCTCTGGGTTTGTGGATAATAGACCTGCCAAGTTTGGAGGAATAGGATCCGGTTTTGGGTTCAGTAATATCAAGAAAGTAGAGACCAAGCCGGTGAACAGTAAGAAGTATAGTTGGAGGTCAAGAATTGAACAAGCAGATAAGAAGAGAGAGAAGCAAGAGATGGAAGAGGACTTCAACTCTGATTCTGAAGGATCAGAATCGGATGCTGAACCAGATATAGACATTTCAGATGGTCAGGATGTATCTGAAGAGTCTGACGGAGGCTCTGAACAGTCTGGCGAAGACTCTGAAGACTCCGTTGAAGAGTCAGAAGAAGAATCTGGTGAGTCAGAAGAAGAATCTGGTGAGTCAGAAGAAGAATCCGATGAAGATCTTCCTAGACTCCTCGCCAACAAGCCCAAGCATTCGTCCACGGCCCAATCCTTCAAGCAATGGGCAGACCAGCAAGTAAAGCAAATGGAAGGCCGTACAGAAATGGTTCTTCCCGAGCTTTCGGATGCCATTAAGGAACAATACTCCCAACCTCAATTGCGTCCAGAAGATGTGGAACACTCCAGTGATGACGAAAATTACATTCCCATAGACAAACAGAGCCAAAGACAAGCCTTCTTCGTGGATGTGGATAGATCGGAAACCGTTCAAGCCCAGAGAATCAACTTACCAGTATATAATGAAGAGCATCGAATCATGGAAGCCATCTATCATCACGATTGTGTGATCATTTGTGGAGAAACTGGGTCTGGTAAAACGACACAAGTGCCACAATTCCTTTATGAGGCTGGGTTTGGATGCTTAGACAGTCCTGACTATCCTGGGATGATTGGAATAACCCAGCCTAGAAGAGTTGCTGCCGTTTCCATGGCCAATAGAATAAAAAATGAGCTTGGAAATCATGGTCACCGGGTTGGATACCAAATTAGATTCGATTCTACTATCAAAAACGAAGGTCAGAAGGATGGGACGGCTTTAAAACTCATGACGGATGGTGTTTTGTTAAGAGAAATGATGTCTGACTTCCTTCTAACGAAGTATTCGGCTATTGTTATAGATGAAGCCCATGAAAGAAACGTCAATACAGATATATTAATAGGAATGCTTAGTAGAGTGTTGAAGCTTCGAAGAAAACAAGCCACCAGTGATCCTACCAAGAAACCTTTAAAGTTGGTGATCATGTCTGCTACATTAAGAGTTTCTGATTTTTCAGAGAATTCTACTTTGTTTAAGGAACCTCCACCAATAATTAATATCACCACAAGACAGTTTCCAGTCAGTACACACTTCAGTCGTCACACCAACTTTGACTACCAAGAAGAAGCATTTAAAAAGGCCTGCAAAATCCACAAGAGACTTCCTCCTGGTGGAATTCTTATATTTTTGACTGGACAAGGTGAAATCACAAATATGGTCAAAAGATTGAAGGCTGAGTTTTCCCAAAAGTCTGATAAATTCAAAGGAAGCTCCACTTCCTCGGATGAAGCCATCAAAACATTGGTAGATGCAAAAAACGTTGATTTCGAAGCAGAAGAGGTTGATCTTGGAATAGCCAGGGCTTTGGAAGGGGAGGAAGATGACTATAATTCGTCTTCAGACGAAGAAGGTTTCGAAGAAACTCTAGAACCACATCAGTCCCCCACTGATCCGCTTCATGTTCTTCCATTATATTCTGTTTTACCCACAAAAGAGCAAATGAAAGTGTTTGAAGAACCTCCAAAAGGAAGTAGACTTTGTGTTGTGGCCACAAATGTTGCTGAAACATCCTTAACCATTCCCGGTATAAGATATGTTATTGACTGTGGCCGTTCAAAGGAAAGAAAGTACGATAAAGAAACGGATGTCCAGTCATTTGAGGTGGAATGGGTTTCTAAAGCGTCTGCTGATCAAAGAGCTGGTAGAGCTGGTAGAACAGGTCCAGGTCATTGTTATAGACTCTTCTCTTCTGCTGTATATGAAGACTTTTTCAATCAGTTCAGTGAGCCTGAAATCCTCCGTACACCAGTGGAATCCACCGTTTTATCCATGAAAAGTATGGGAATCACTCAGGTAACAAATTTTCCATTTCCTACTCCACCTGATAGACGGGCTCTTGTAAGAGCCGAACAGATCTTGAGTATAATTGGTGCATTAAAAGAGAAAGATATAACACCATTGGGAAAATCTATGGCCAGATTTCCATTAACACCAAGATTCGCTAAAATCCTAATTGTTGGAAACCAAAAGGGATGTCTTCCGTATATAATTGCACTAGTACTGGCATTCACTGTTGGTGATCCATTTATTGGTGAACAGGAGATTACTCAAGCTGAATCATTTGAAAGACTAGACGATGAAGAAAAGAAGAAGCTTTTAGGAAATTTCAGGAAAAGTAGAGCTATGTTCAGTAAATTGAGTCATTCTAGTGATGCCTTGTGTCTTTTGTCGGTTGTTTGTGCATTTGACCATGTCCCACAGGAATCCAGGGATCAATTTCTTGAAGACAATTACCTTAGACCCAAGGTCATGAAGGAAATCTCTCAATTAAGACATCAAATCACACATATCGTGAAGGTCAACACTAAATCTGAGTCTATTGCCGCCAGTTTAGAAGCCGCAGTACTCAAATTGGGAGTACCTACTTCCCAACAAGTCCAATGTATTAAGCAAATTATAACTTCTGGGTTCTTGGATCAGATTTCAATCCGAGCTGATCTTGTATCCGACACCCCAGTACCCAAAAAGTCCAACATTATCAATGTACCATATCAAACTTTAACTGCTACTGGTGCAGATGGACACGTATTTATCCATCCTAGTTCTATCATTGCTTCCTCGGGTGAATTGCCAGACATGTTGGTGTATCACCTACTTAATAAATCGGCAAATCAAACCGAAGGTGTATCTAAAACCAGAATGAAACTCTTGGTGGACATTGATGGGAAGCATCTAGCCAACATTGCCAAAGGATCCCCCCTCTTGACATACTCCAAGCCACTAGGAAACAAATATGCTCCCAAAAACCTCACGCCCACCAAAAGAGAGTGCTACGTAATCCCAAGGTTCGGAGCCGCCATCGGTTCTGGAGGTGTCGGGTGGGATCTTCCCGTCATCAAGGTCATCCAGAACAAAATATCTGGTGTTTGGACCACCGTATAGTCATTTATAGTCATCTTATAGAATAATGCATACCTTACGACATTTTTGCAGCCCGAACCCCCGCGACATTCTCATGGTCCATCGCGATATTCTGGATTTGTTTAACAACAATGGACCAAAAACGGGTACGAATAGACGATAAAATCACCGAAATCACATCCCATCGTGTGTCCAGGCCCAGTTCACGACCCTTGATCACCCAGTCAACTCCTTTGGTTCCCACTCATCTTGTGGACGAAGCATTTCAGCGAGTTTTCGTGGTGTCGATATTCGTGTTGATCCAATCATGGAAGATATATGATTTGATTGTACTAAATATCGGGGATGACGGGTCCCTGACGGTGGCGGGTGTTTCCACGGTGACATTCCTACTTAAATATTGTTTCATTGATGGGTTATTTTTATGGTTTCTCCCCATACTTAATATTAGCTTTCTTTCATTTTCCCCATTGATTACTTTATTATTGACACTTTTGATGAATTTATTCAACATTCTTATTGTCAGTAAACTTAATGTTGTGTTTATAATGTCTGTGTTGGGACCATACTGGAAATCATGGCAAACTTCCAAGGAATTGACGGTTGCAGGTGATACTTTTAATCCCCAGGTTATCGACATGGATTCTCATTTCAAAGGGAAGTATACAATCAAGTATGTTCCTGATTCGTTGGTTAAATTTAACGTGTTTGATATCAAAGCTGGATGTCAGCTGACCGATGATTTCCATTACTTCAATATTCCTTTGGAATTTAACACTACCACTGATTTGGGCTACATTGAGCTCGAATATACTTCTCCCAAGAATAAAATAACTCCATTGCCATTCTATGAAGCTGATATTGACCGGTTGTTAAGAAAAGATCTTTCACACTTGAAATCATTTAAGAATTATGTTAAAGACGACTTCAGAGTTTTCTACATTGAGCTTCCAGTACGAGAGCCGGGTACTTATAAACTCAGAAAGGTATTAGACAAAAAGGGAACTGGTATGAGGTATATCCAGAGTGAGTTCTCCTTTGGTTTATGCCCCACCGTGTCTTTCATAACACCCCAGAAGCTTAGTAAAAATACGAACAAGCTTTGTGTGGGTTCCAAGTTAGATGATTTAAACACAAAGCTTCCGTTATTGACTTTTCGTGGTTCACCTCCTATGAAAGTCCTGATGTCTGCTAAGCTAAATGGCCGTACTGCTGGACTCATTGAATCAACCGTTGACCTTGAAGCCTTAGATCCAACAAAATTCAACTTCACGAAAGTCTTTTCTCACCAAATCACTAGAAACCTGTTGGAGCAAGAATTATTGAAAAACCCTAAGTTATTGGAAGTTAAGGAATCTAGTTCTATTGAATTTCAGATCCTTCAGGTAGAAGATTCACTAGGAAACGTTCAAAAATATAATCCTCAATCTTCTGCTGCTGATGTTAGATATACACTTGATCTTCTAACCAAACCTTCTTTGAGACTTATTGACCAAGATTCATCTTCCAAGTTATTAATAAATGGAACCAAAAGTCTTAGTTTTGCTGCTAGTAAGAACATCAAAGAGCAATTACCTTTTGTTGCCCAATTTTCACATGAAGGGTCACAATTCTCTCATAAATTCAACTCATTTGAGGATTTAAGGAAAGGAATTGAAATCAAACATCCTGGGCTGTATAAGCTTATTAGCGTAGATGGGTTATACTGTGAATGTGAAGTCCAGCCTTCCATTGTAAATATAGAAGTGGTTGACCCTCCTAGTGTTGACATAAAAGCAGAAGCTTTGGTGGATAAATGTGTTGGTATGACTGGCTATAAGTTTGACTTCAACGCTAAGGGTCAAGCTCCATTCACTGTTGAGTATACTGTCTATTCTAATAATACTCGTGGTAGCTTAATTCCCGTGCCAGGTCCTAATGGAAGATCCAAAAGAAGCTTCAAGGCAGAGTCTTCTTCCTTCAGTTTCGACTATAAACCTCCAGGAGAAGGAAACTATGTTATTGTTTTTGAATCAATCAAAGACTATAACTACTACAAAGTTCCTACATTACTTGATAGGCATAAGCACACGTATTCCACATACTTCAAGCAAAGATCAAGCGTTACATTCTTTAAATCCCAAGCACCAAAAGTTGTTAGAACTTGTAATGGACAGTCAGCAAAGATTCCTGTCTTCTTCAGCGGAAACTTCCCGTTCACTTTTGACTACTATATTGTTGATTCGAAAGGCAAGAAAGTCGTCACCAAAGAGAACCAACAGGCTGATCTTGCCCGTTTCGAAATAGATACGAGTCTTGTTGGAGGAGGAGAGTTTGAAGTATTCTTGGGTAAAGTTGTGGATGGAATTTCATGTTTAGCTGAGCACAAGAAGGAAAAGGTCACCATAATCGCAAGATCTGACACTCCAGAAGTTCTGTTTGACTTAAAAGAGTCTGTCACAAAATACCAAATTGTCGAAGGTGATTCTGTGGAGATCCCCTTAAAAGTTCAATCATCTGTGGGAAGGACACATGATGATTTCATTGAGTTTGAGATGGTTGTGGATGGCAAGAAACTGGTTGGAAACATTCGGGGTACAAATCCACTAAGGGTGTCCAAACCGGGAACTTACAAACTTTCTAGCTTGACAAATGGAAAGTGTCAGGGAGTTGCACGTGGTGAAAAGGTTGTTGAAGTAGAATTCTATCCAAGACCACAGTTGGTTGTGAAAAGTAAAGATTCTCCCTCGAGTGCTAACATTTTGTTAGAATCGGGATGCCAAGGATGTAAAAGAGAAGTCACGTTAGAAATGACAGGAAAGGGACCTTTTGTTTTGGACTATGAAATTAAATTCCCCAGTGGAAGAGTAGATTCCAGGAGTATGACCACAGAAAAGGATTCCCTCACAATTGGCCTTCCTACAGATAAAAGTGGACTCTATGAACACAGATTCAAGGGGATCTATGATTCCAGGTATACAAAAGCCAAGTCTAGATCTGTTGTGAAATACCCCGTTGTATCGTACGAAGTTTTTGATGCTCCTAACATCGAACTCGACCAGATTCCAACCGTTAAACTCTGTGAATCGGCCCTCCATAATTCCATTTCGCAGCTCAGCAGCATACCAGTTAAGCTCACAGGAAGAGCTCCGTTTGTATTGGAATATTCACTTCAGGGACCAGGAGTTACCAAGAAGTATACATCTAGAGACATCATGGATCTGGTACTTGATTTGAATACTCTTAGCTCAGATAACACTATGTTATGGCAGGGCCTCAAACAGGGAGAATATTCTGTTTCATTCGATAGAATTTCTGATGCAAATGGTTGTAAAACCACTGAATTCAGTCAATTTGTTCCATTTGTATTCTCAGTAACACCTGCTCCAAGTGTTGAGAAGTACAACTCCAAGGCACATTACTGTGTGGGAGACCATGTAGGGTACGATTTAAAGGGACAACCACCTTTCACGTTACTCTATAGCTTCAATGACAAGCAGCACAAAGCTAAAACCGAAGCGGAATTCAGAAGGTTGGCAGCCAAACCTGGTACTATCAGTGTGTCTCAACTTGAAGACTCTTCTGCTGGAAAATGTTCCATAATATTAGAAGATAAGAACCTTGATATTATTGTCCACGATCTCCCATCTGTGGAATTGAATCAAGGAGACTCCATTATCCAGGATATTCATGAAGGAGATATGACTGAAATGAAGTTCAGTTTTGCTGGAACCCCTCCATTCACATTAACATATGTCAGAACTCTTGATCCAGATAGTAAGGCCAAGAGAAGTAAAAACTCCAGACGTCGGACCTCTGATAAAAAGATTGTAGAAACCAAGACGATCAAAGGCATCAAGGAGCATGAATATAGTGTAATGGTGGGTCTAGAAGGAACGTATGAAGCAATAGAGATCCAAGATAAGTACTGTATGGCCAAGAAGGATTTTTCTTATGAGTAGATAGTATGGATCAAGATTCAAATTCTGTATATTAATGAACATAGTACGACAACTATTCTAAAAATCAACCAACACACTCAATTTTCATACTCTTAACGGCTTCAAACCCGGTGTATCCCCATTCTCCTACCTCGTATCCGTAATCATGTGACAAACACTTCTTCAAGTTTCCCTTGATAAGTCCAGTAGCGCAACTTATAAAGTCCTTATGTGCTGTTAAAACAATTGGCCGCTTCTTGACATTAGTTATCTTAATTAAGCTAGCAGTGGATTTCACCAAGAGCTTCTTTTCTGCAGGAGCATTACAAGTGACCAGTTCTGTTATGGTTCGGCCTTTGGCAATATCAATCTCTGCAGTAATTTCTTCGCTTATAAATAACTTTCCTGTGAAACCAAATATAAGATTATCAGTTTTAGTAGTAGCTGCAGTAACCAGATATGACATAGAGTTATTCACAGTTGATCTAGTGTTATCTAATCCGGTTCCTAACGTCTTTGTGACTTGTTCCTTGTGAGTTTTAATATCATTAAAATCATATTCAGCAAATACAAACTGCTGACCAATATGAGCCTTTACATCGTAGTATGATGAGATATCCACAAAGTCTCCATCTGGAATTATGAGAGTGTTTGTGTCCTTCACTTTCACCACTGCTTTCTTGAATAATACCCGGGCATCAAGGGAGTCAATGGACTCAATTTCTACTGGTTCATGGTTAGAAAGCCACTCAAGAACGTCAGGATAATCATCTGTGGTCCCATCATTGAACCCAATGGAGAATCCCCAGGTGATTCCAAGCAATCCCATAATCATTATTTTACCTATGACTACCATTTTTGTTGTAAATCAAGATTCGTTACACGATTTATACCATAAACTGGGCAGAACAGATGTCAGCATAGAAAAGTCGAGGCTATCAAACTACCATGAAATTCAAGCCAACAACCTCTGATTCACTCTGATTATTCCTCTAAGCTTTGTACCACCTCCCTGACTGCCTGTAAGTCCTCTGTAGCACTAACGCCCACCTCTGTTCTGTCATATATATGGTTCATGCAAAATGCCAACTCTAAATCCTTCACGCTTACTCGATTTTGGATATCGTGAGTGGTCAAAGTCACTTCCACCTGGTTATAGGTGGTCAATATAGTTGGATGATGCTTCAATTTATGAGCTTGTCTAGCCACATCCCCCAAGAAAGCCCACGTACCAAGAAACGTCTTAAACTTATAGTGAGCTTTCAAACAACTTCCCAGATCTCCAGTTTCTAATGATTTCTCCCATTTCCAACGATTATCTATCCCATTCAATCGACTGAGCCCAGCCTCGATCCCCTGGGTCGTCAATGGTCTCAACGTGACGACAGTTTTAGAAACCTTACTCATTCAAATCTCGCCAGAACTTCTCAGTAAAACGCGGCCTAAAACTCTGGAAGTATGGTTTCGGCGTTGTATATTTTACATACTTTCTTGGAGTTGGAATACCTGGCAAGTGAAATTCTCCTTCACCGAACGTACTATGATGATTTGCCGGAACCTGGGGTGGTGATTGGTGTATTTGATAAGATTTTAAAGGCCCAATCTCCAGAACATAGAAATCCATTTATATACCACGAGGGTTTAAATTATGTGTATTTCCAAGGACCAAACGATATACTAATGGTGGTGGTGACGAGGCGAAACATTGATGTAATGCTGATAACATTGTTCCTCCATAACTTTCAGAAACTTTTGGTTCACTACCTTTGTAACACACAAGCGCCAGTTCTTGATCGGGACACCATCATAGATAATGTGTACTTTATCTATGAATTGTTGGACGAGTGTATGGATTTGGGAGTGATACAGATGACTGATTATAACATTTTGAAAGAGTACATCAAGGTAATACCGAACCGGCCAGAATTTCATCTCGATACGCTTGATTATTATAGTTCCGAGTCTGACCTGGAAGAACACAGCAATAAGACCAAAAAGCAGAGGCGAAAGGAAGAAAAGAGGAAGAAAGAGATCAATAAGATCAAGTCCACTCACAATCAAGCGGTGAAGGCGGACGAATTAGTGTTGGAGGAGAATCGAATCAATAGCTCTATTGTGAGAGCCTCGAGTCTGGCTATAAACTGGAGACCCAAGGGAATATTCTATGCTAAGAACGAAATTTACATAGACATGATAGAGAACTGTGATTTTCTTTATGATTTGGCGGAGGGAGTTATCATCCAGAATGAAATATATGGGGATTGCGTTGTAAAATGCTATTTGTCTGGGATGCCCGTTTGCGTATTAGGTTTTAATGAAACAAGAATCCTGCGGGTAGAGTATGGAGAAGAGGAAGATCAAGAAGAAGCAGACCACTCTGAAAGAGCAGACAACCAGCTTGTGATTGCAGAGGTTGAGGATGGAGATGAGGATGACTCAACATCGAACCCCGGCTCCGAAATACCAGAACAATCAACTAGCAAGATAGCCAAAAAGAAGCACATACCCTTTACCAATATTCAATTCCATCAATGTGTTGAGTTGGATTCGATTTATAAGAATAATCTCATGCGGTTCATTCCTCCAGACGATAAATTTACCCTAATGAGCTACCATGTTGAACAGCAACGCCAAAGGAGAAAAGTTCCTCTTTTCATGATCAGACCAACTTACAAGTTCAACTCCAGCACCAATAAGCTCCAACTTCTATGTGTGTTGTCCACCAAATTCAAAAAGAGACTCCACGCAAAAGACGTACTCATCAAATTGCCTATAAATCCACTTTTGTTTGAGGTTGTTATGGATAAGGAAAACCTCAAATATAAAACAGAAATGGGCCATGTAAGCTTTAAAGTCGACAGCTCTGAGTTGATTTGGAAAATTGACGAAGTTACAGGAAATAATGCATCTATAAAAATGATGGCAGAATTGACAGTTTCCGATAAAAGCCTGACCCTTACGAAGACGCAAATCGAGGCAACATTAAAGAATCTTAATCAGCAGGAACCAGAATCAGACATAGATGAGACGGAAGAGGCCAAGTTGGAACTCGACCGATATTATGGGGTAAATGGAACCGTATCATCTCTGATCGAGGAAATTCAGAGTAAACTAAAAAAAATCAAATCATTCAATCATATTCACATTACCTTCAACATATCAATGCTATCATACACAGGTCTTAAACTAAACTATCTAAAGGTTGAAGAAGACGATTTACACTATACTTGCTTCCCATGGGTAAGGTATACAACCCAATCAGCCTGGTCTAGTGACTCTTTGTTACTGTCCAAGTCATCCAATGTATATAGATTCAAGTTGGGTATTAATTGTTTCTCTCTTCAATAAATTGCATGCATTCGAGGTCGAACTCTGTTTTGCTTTGGAGTATACTTATATAGTATTTGGCTGCGAAATTCACAATATTGGCCTAAAACCAGGAAATTCCAGAACTTTGCCAGATCACATACATTCGGGCTCAAAGTAGCAAACCCTGGGCTACATATTATATCAACCGGTTGTACCTTAATCATACCGAATCATGTGATACAAGTTATGTATCAGATCTTTTTCAAAAACTCCCAGATTCTGTTAGCTTCTTCCCCAAACCATTTCCATAGTTTCCGGAGTTCACATCCGGCAACAATCCGCCCTTTTTGTGGATATCGTCTATAGTTGCTTGCACAATAAAGGTGATAGTCAGATAACGGGTTACACCAATAATAGCTCCGGTAATCATCAAATGTGACATTAGATGGAAAATATTTCCACCGAAATTTATGGATAAATTATCCGAATTAGGTAATAATATCCTCAACCTGCCAGTTAATCTATGGCAGTACCCTTGGCAATATGCAGGTGGTGCGCATTTGGGTTTTATCTTATCTTATAACAGGCAAAAAATCTCCATACATACTGATCCTTGTTAAGGTAAAAAAACCAACATTTCACCACAAAGCTTAATTTGAATAATTAATGGTAATATAGCATTATCGAATTGAAAGTTTATAACATATGGGCAAAGAGAATCACTCAGAAGGTGATCCCAATACTGGTATACCAATTTCTAAATCCAATTCGATAGATCGTTCACATTCAAGAACTTCATCAACTGTTGATAAACCTAAACTTACCAAGTCAAGAACTGGATGTTTAACGTGTAAAAAGAAGCGGTTAAAATGTGATGAGACAAAACCCGCTTGTTCAAATTGTACAAAGAAAGGGATTGATTGTGGAGGATATGCTACCCGATTTAAATGGAGAAGTTTCAATGAATCTGGTGAACCAGAAGTCAAATTAGAGTCTCTTGAAGGCTATAAGTTACCTGTACAAAAGAAGAACCAAACTACTTTGAAAAGGCATTTGGAGTTAGCCTCCTTATCAGTTACCGGCAAATCAATTCGAGATATAAAACGAGAAAATGATCTTATAGAAGAAGGTATAAGTCCTGCAGCATACAGTAAGAGAAGTCTGTCACTGAATACTTCAAAGAATAATGCCGAGTTGTTTGCTGATTTGGGAGATTCTTCTCTACACATGAATGATGGTGACGAACATGAATCAAAAAGAATGAAAAGAAGTAGAAGTCTTAGTGAACACAACATTAATTCCAGACCTACAGGTATGGTCAGATCCATGAGCACAAATAGTCACATAAATCCACTGGCTATTTCAGATTTGCGAAGCCAGTATTCTAAAAGTAGTCTGACAGGCCTTAATTCCCTTGCAGAAGCCGCCATTGATGAGATAAACACACGGTCCCCAGACCTTTCCCCGGATATTTACCACAGACATCCCAATCCAGGCACTGTGGTGAGTCTCTCTCCCACCATGTCTGATTTTTTGACCCCTGATAAAATTCCACAGAAACCCATCAAAGAACTGGGGCTTTCTCGGGTATATAACCAAAGCAATTTGAATCATAATCCTTTCCAAAATCTTAATCTTAGTCCTTCATTATCGGCATTAATAGACACAGCCTTCGGAACAGATGAAGATTTAAGACACTCTCATTTGTTTGATGATAGTCTAAAGTTAGACATACCGTTGAGTCCTTTAAATCTTCAAAACGGAGGCTTGCTCCATGATTTCAATGATAGAAATCTGGTGGCATCTCCAAACACCAAAGAAGAGTCTCATGTGGATCCAAATACTATCTCCACTGTAGCACGGCTGCCTGTTGACTACAAAATTAATGGAATGTCACCAATTTCCAATATCTCCACTCCTTTAACAGTTAGTGTGAGACACAGTCCATTATACAACGTTGCTTCCAATACATCCTTCCAGCTTTCTGCAGAGCAAGAGCAAATTTTGGGGCTCTATTCCCAGTACACAGCCGCTATATTGTCTATTAAAAATGGGCCAAATGAAAACCCCTGGAGAAGCATTGTTCTTCCTTTTGCCTTGCAATATTCTTGTCTCTTCAACTCAATTGCATCCATTACATTATTTCACTTAGCAGGCAATGAATCTATAAACACCAACAAAGAAAATCTTAGGGCCAGGGGATATATGTACATGAAAAGGTGTATTTTGGAGTTGGCTAGTGGATTATCTGCTACTAGTGACACCAATAAAACTCAACAGATCCCTGCGGATATAGCAATTGCTATTTGTTTGAATTTAGCTGTTAGTGAAACTTGGGACAAGCATATTTCTAGTGGAATTGCACATCTTAAAGGTGCTAAAACTATGATTCAAAGCGTTATCAACCTACTCAGAGATCACCAGGAAGAAATGACCAACAAGAAAAGAAATCTTCTCAAATCTCCTACACCTTCCCCCAAAGATAGTGAAGAATTTGGAAACTATTTGAGTAATAAGAAAGAAGAACTCAAGAAAAAGATGGTTTTAGTGGAAGAAAGTGAGTGGGATAGAATTCTTACTGATGAGGAACAAGTAAATGAGCAGGGAGGTGATTCTACCTCACATAGTCCCATTAGACTACCAAAATCAACCCAGTTTCTTTTTAATATTTGGATCTATTTTGAAGTGTTAGCACAGATGACAACTGAAACCGACGAAAAGGGTATAGATCTCGTTGCTTCCATCACCTCCATCATTCAAGACTCTAACAAAAAAGACTCCAAGCAAAAGAGAAAAGATGAAAAGCTTGAAAAGTCTCCTGAAAATATATCAGAGTCAAGTGAACTGACCATGGCCAATATTGATACATTTGGGGGAATTCACAGAGGATTTAATAACTTATTTGATAATTTTGATAGCATTCCACTTAACACTGATCAAGTTGATCCAGTTTTGGGTTGTGCACAATCACTATTTTCAATCATGGGAAAGGTGGCTAATCTCATATCCAAGATACGTAAAAGTAGAAAGAAAGACCAGAAGAATCTTCTGGTAAGAAATAGCTTAACTACCATTACACTTGCTACACAACTTAGGCAAGAATTATTATCATGGAAGCCCACGATTTCTGCTTCGATGATCGAACAGGCTAACTCGTTGAATAATCCAAACAATTCCAAGTCAGACATTTCTTCATGTATTGCAACAGCAGAAGCATATAGGTTTTCAACCTTGTTGTATTTACACCAAGCAGTTCCAGAAATCCCATCTTTATCATCCCATCAATTAGCAGAAAAGATCTTTATTCTTCTTGCATCTATTCCCACCACATCACCTACATACACCATTCATATCTTCCCCCTTCTAGTAAGTTCTTGTGAAGCAGAACCAACTGAAGAAAGGGATTGGTGTGAAGAAAGATGGAAATTATTATCCACAAAGCTTTGGATTGGAAACGTCGACAGGGCTTTTGAAGTAGTAAAAGAAGTATGGAGGCGTAAAGATGAATATATCAGAAAGAAACACATCAATTCTTTGGACATAGATGATGTGTTTATCCCACAGGGAAATGATAAAGAGAAGTTTAAGAATATCTCCACCCAAATCAGTGGTCTAATGGCCGCCGTGAATAGTGAACAAGGACCTGTTGATGATATCACTGGTGGTATCTATAGTAAACTTCACTGGAGCTCTATCATGAAGGAATGGGGCTGGGAAGTCCTCTTAGGCTAATATATATTTATTGGTGGCCTTATCTGTAGTGTGTACACCATTTTATCTCTCTTATCGCGTACAAGCTAATCTGAAAACTATTATAAGGATTAAAATGAAACCCGGCGGATTTCTCAGAACCATTGGTGGCCTGGGAATAAGGAGATCCAGTACTACTGTGGTGCCATTGATTTCAGATCCATTAAAATTCGACAATACAAGGAAACTTAGAGATACAAGTAAGACATTTCCCAAACCAAATTTTATATCTTTTGATGCTTTTGGGACTATTTATACTCCCAAAAGTCCAGTTCACGTGCAATATCATGAAGTGGCCAAACAATTTGGAGTTGAGGTATCTGAAGACCACATTCGGGACACTTTCCCGGTGCTTCACAAGCAAATGAGTGAAGAATTTCCTAACTATGGGAAAGATTCAATCACGTCTCCAGATGCGTGGTGGCTGGAGCTAATTGTACAATTATTTGGTATAGAACACTACTCAACCAGCAGTACTTCTAAACAGGTATGTGATTCGTTGTTACATAGGTTTAAATCGGCAGAAGGGTATCACCTTTTCGAGGATGTGGTGCCTACATTTTCCACCTTGGCTGAAAATGGCATTAAGATCATTATTTCAAGCAATTCTGACCCCAGAGTTGTACCAATACTTGAATCTTTTGGTCTCACTAAGTATTTGGATAAGGATCTGATCTATATTTCATATGATTTATCATCTGAAAAGCCCAGTAAGCAGTTCTTTGACAGAATTATAACCTCAGAGATTAAAAAGAGCACGGGAACACTTCTCACGGGAGAGGAAAGAGCCTCTTTTCTCCAGAACTGTTGGCATGTGGGAGATGACCATACAAAAGACTATATAGGACCTGTCAGATCTGGTTGGAATGGCATCTACTTAGACAGAAACCTTTCCTCCAAGATCACAGGACTCCCAGACCCGGACGAACAGAACAGTTGCATGACCAAACCCCCTTCAAAACCAGATACAAATCTGCCCATGGAAATCATAGCCAATAATAGAGTAATGCTTAGCGATCTTAGACTGTTAATCCGGTTATATGGCCTTCAATAAATATCTTCTCTTATCTATAGGTGAAAAGTCGTGTCCCATATCCATCTTTTTCACCGCGAAAAATTCATAACATTTTCACCACAACATGTCTCCCAGTATAAAACAAGACATGAATCAGATGATAGATGATATCTATCAGAGCATCCGTAGTGTGGACGAAGAAGGAGTTCTTGACGTGGAGTTCCCTGCTTCTTTCCGCGAAGAAAACAGTCTCAAAATAGTGGATTCACTCGCTAATTATGGAAACACGGGTATTCTTACTACCATCACAAACAGGTATGAATCAAAGCAATATACCGACTTTTATGGGCTTTATCACGATATCAAGGTGGCAGCATCTGTGAAGATTCAACAACTCAAGCTTGGGTCGCCTGCATACCGAAATGTGGATTTTTTCTATAAGTTTTCAAGCGAGTTGTTAATAAGAGAAAGTAGTTTGATGAAAGTAGCATTAAGTCAAGCAGATAACAAGAGCTTTGAGACTTCTGAATTAGAAGAGCTGATAAATAATGACTTCACGAAGATTGGTTATAGTTATGGGGCAAGCAACGGAGAAGTAATAACTTATATGGCAGAAGTTCCAAACCCAAGTGCTTCAACTTTGGCTTCAACCTATGGTTATGGTAATCCTAATCCCCCACCGGCCACCATAAAACAGCCTTTGTTCACGTCTTCACTTGGAAAGAGTGAATTAGATCCAAGATTGACTTTGATTCCTGAGCCCTACGGTTTGGCCAAATCTATTCCTTTACCCAAAAATGCCGGTTCAAGTGGAGGAACCTTCGAATCTTTGGGTTCCCTGACTTCTAAGATTCCATTACCAACTAATAAGCCGGTCACTATCCTTGATGATTTCCTTCACATAACATGGTATATCATTAGAATTCCTGATTGGTTAACATACAAGGGTAAGACCTTGAAACCAGCGTTAAATTCAAGTCTTTTCAAGCACCAGAATAACTCTGAGTTCAGAATTACAAACGCTCCAACCGAGTCGATCAAATCATTTGGTCCAACATCAGACTCCAGAGGATCAGGGGTTTCTGAGCTCTTGAAAAACAACGTTTGGTTTAACCAAGTAGGTTTCGCCAAACTTAATGAAATCAAGAAGGAATATCTTAAGAAATCCGGCGATGCTTCCAAAAAGCCAGAAGAATCCAAGAGCGAAAGTGAAGCAAAACCAGAAGAATCAAAAAGTGACGAAATTTTACCTGAGTTCGAACTTGACGAAGCATATGACTCCAGTAAGCCAATAGATATCGCTAATGTCATCAAGTGGGACCCTGTTGATCTCGCAGTTCTCCAAAGTTTGAAGAAAGATGAAGAAGAATTGACCTCCTCGCAAAAGCTACAGACTTTGATTTCAAAAGAATTGTTGGAATTGAACAAGTTACGTCAAGAAAGATTCGTAAAGAGCAGTGTAGGAAAGATCCTTCCTGCCACTCAAAAGGAGAAGGTTCTCTACAAAAGACTCACCAAGCTCATAACTTTATCAATTAAGCTACATAAATTAAGCCCTAGTGATTTACCTATAGAATTTAGTAAGAAGATTCCAGTGTTAATGACTGATTATGCCGGTACCTTACCTAGTATCCCAACCACTAAGGCTAGAACGGCCAGATTACCCAATATCAGGGGACCATATAAGAAGAAAGGTCGCTAAAATATGTAGAACACTGTAATTTAGATATACGAATCAATCAATTTTTGTAGAGGCTTGGATATCAGAGTTAAGAGTACATATTTGTAAAGGCAAATTTTATATTAGAGATCAGGGTACATATTTCTAAAGTTAAAGCTATTCAAGCCTTTAGGTAGATTATTAAACGAAGGAATCTCCTGTAAGGCCCAAATGTTCTAAAGTCAAAGGAAAGCTCTAAGCGATCCTTCTATTTCTGTATTAAATGAACGAATGGATACAGAAATTGACATGGTTTGGTTGCTTCGTGTTAAAGAATGTGCTGAAGCATTAAACCATTAAACGGTAATACCGTAAAACTTTAACTTTGGAGTCTAATGGGAGTCTAATGGGGGCCCAATGGGGGTCTAATGGGGGTCCAAATTGGGTTCTAAGGGCTTTTTTTTTTGTTTTTTTTTGTTTTTTTTTCTTTAGGTGGAGTGGAGTCCAAATAGGGTTCTAAGGGTTCTTTTTTTAGTTTTTTTCTTTAAGTGGAGTCTAAATTGGGTTCTAAGTGTTTTTTTTTTTTTGGTTTTTGTTCTTTTGTTTTTTTTTTTTGGGGTTTTTTGGGGTTTTTTTATGCAGAGGGTATTTTTTTTTTGGTTTTTTGTTTTCTGGCTTTTTTTTTGGTTTTTTTTTTATGTAGAGTATAAATTGGGCTGGTTCATATGAGGTTTTCTAATAGTATGTGATAACATAACCTCCCCATATGGAAAAATGCCAAATACAAAGCCCAGCTTGTGTTTTGGACTTTCTAAAGGTGACCTAATTATTTTTCATGTCTTTTAAGAAAGGTCTTGATTTTTCTGGTTTTGTTCTTAATTCTGTCAATAACATCATAAACCGGTTGCATTTTTCTCTGTACTTTTCTTTTGAAAGTTGGTGCTGGATCAAAATAAGTAACCCGACAACGTGAGAAGCCGACATTCTTCTTTTCCAGTTCAACGGAGGATGAAGATTCTTTTTTCAAGCAGCTTTTTAATTCAGCTTTTGGTTTCTTTTGCTTATTACTTCTTGGACGAGGCTTGGGTGGTTCCAGACGTGTTGGGATTTGCTTTCTTTTGTGAAGTCTACGACGGAAAAATGTACTTTCGATCTTTGGACTTTTGACAAAAGATTTGGTATCAAATTCGTCCGATTCATCAAATAAGCTTTCTAATCTTTGCTTGATTAAAGTTTGGTTATCAAAAAACAAAGTTTCTAATCTTCTTCCAGTATTATCATGTTTTTCACTTGAACTTTTTGAGGATGTTTTTGTGCTCTCACTTTTGTGGTTTTTCGCAGCCATTTCTGTGGCTGCAAATTTATTGTCATATGGTCTAAACAAAGCAGCAGATTGATTGAAAGCATCTTTTCCAGTTTCTAATGTTGGATAACATCTTGGATGGTAAGGTGTCTTAATTGATTTTCCGTACTGGTATTCTAAAAATTTGGCAATTGGTGGAAAATGGATGTAATAATCCAGCTTAACAATATGTTGCTCTAAGTTTCCAGCAGGGAAACTGCAATACTTGATTAATTGTTTATTTGAGGCTTCAAATGAGTTTTCTTCTGGGGTGGTGTTTCTAAAGTTTTCTTTGGTTTCTGCCATCGAATTAAATTGGAATGGCATATTGGAGAAGTCATTTGATTTTGATTTGTTTTCTTCTCTGTTTTCTAATAATGTTCTTTTGAACCCTTTGGTGAAAATTTCAATCATAGGTTCATCACTGTCTTCTTGTTGTAAAGTGTAACCGTACATTGGGCCATTAATCCTAATGTAGTTTACATCACAAATAAAAAAGTCAGCATCATCTGAAGGACTTTCTGGCTGGAAAAATGGATTGAAGTCATCATCGGTACCATACTTCTCGTCAAAGTAGCTTTGGAAGCTAGTTTGGCTGTTAAAAAAGTCTTGTTGACCAGCACTGTTGAAAGTAAAGCTCAGGTTTTTTTGGGTGGATTGGTCAAAATCAGAATTTTGACCAGTAAATTGGAAATTTTTGTGACTATAGTCCTTGAAGGCATCAAAGTCTAAAGTAGATTCATCAGAACTACTTTCAATGTCAAATTGGTATCTGTTTTCGGTAAAAAAGTCTTGGAAGGGCATTGTGAAATGTTTGTGATAAAGAAAATTTTGCAACCGCAAAAAACTTTCTTATATAGTGGTTTTTCTTTTAATGGCACAAATACACCAAAAAATGACTCTCTTGGGAAATTTATATCATACCATAACTCTTATGTATTCTATAAGCTTCTATATGTCGGCACCATTGGCAAAAGCAATGATTAAATACACGTTTAATGCACTAATGATTAACCAGGTTAATATACTAGCTACAGTCAAGCCAACACCGTTTTCAAAAGTATATTTCCGGACAGTAACAGGCGTATCAGGAACATTAGGTAACAAAGCAGTATTTTCGTTGACTCTTTGTTCACTAGTATCATAAACTGTTAAATACTCTTTCTTACAAGTAAAATATATCAATGGAGCACTTACTACGGGTAAGATAAAACTCAACACAACTTGAGAAGAATTCATAATCTTACTGACACCTTCTCTACCCAAAACACTTATGAAGATCAAGACGGGAATAATAGCTAAGATTCTAGTCACAATCCTTCTAATCCATGGCTTTACAGTCCAATTGATGAAACCTTCGCTCACAATTTGACCTGCCATGGTACAGACAATCCCAGCACTCTGACCAGAGAACAACATTGATAATGCAAAGATTAATCCAGCAGCAGGAGAAATGTAGTAAGAAAGCATCTTGTAAATTGATAATAAATCTGCGTCTTCTGCATCTGGCTTGCCAAAAAGGGAATTTCCTGCCACGATTAATATGGCGGAATTAACAAACACTGCAATGATAAATAATGAAAGGACCAATTCAATGTATGAGTAGTTCAAGCAATATTTGATGGCATTATATGAAGGACGATATTTTCTTGTGAGACTGGAACCATCAGAAATGCTTCTAAATTTGTTCAATGTAGCACTCATTTCGTGATTAGAAGCAGAGCTCACAGACTGGGTATCGTCTTCAGCCAAATATCCGTGGTCCATATCATATTCCTTGAGTCTTGATTGGACCAAAGCAGATCCCAAGTACAAAGAATGAGGCATGACGGTACTTCCCACGATCCCACAACTTAAAAATAATGCATTCTGCTCTTTAAATATCTGTGGATTTACGGGTAAGTATCCCTTGATTATGGATCCCACTGCACCAGTAGGGAAGTCACATTTGAATAACTCTAAAATGAAACATCCACAAGTTGCAAGAACCAAAATCCCCACCAAGGTTTCAAATATTCTTGTTTGCTTCATAGAACCGTCCTTATGGTATGCCATTAAAATAATAAGCACATCCAAAATAGTAATTAAAACCCCATAAAATAAAGGAATTCCAAATAAAATCTCTAAGGAAATAGCTGTACCCACAACTTCTGCCAAATCTGTAGCTATAATAGCCAATTCAGCACATATATAAAGGGTAATGTTGAGTTTAGGATTTAAATGCAAACGACACATCTCTGCCAAGTCTAAACCAGTAATTGTACCTAATTTAACACAAAGACATTGTAAAATAACTGCAAAGATATTCGAAAGGAATATAATGAATAATAATTTATACTCATACATGGCCCCTGAAGACACAGCGGTAGAATAATTTCCCGGGTCCATGTACGCCACAGATACCATTATCCCAGGTCCAATGAAGGATCCATACTTCCTGAGTTTGTGGACCAACGTCTGGAATCTTCCGTCCAATTGGAGCATGCTATATAAGAAATAAGGTGATCGCGAAAGGTTTTGGCTGTGAAATATGAGCAAATTATTCGGAAGAAATGTTTTTGGAGAGCTTTAGAGGTATTGTATGAGATGTGGGTCTCTGATTGGGATATTTATGGGCTCTGTGGGTGTTCTTTAGAACTTCTGCTCAATTGCACTTGAATTTGCAGCTAAAAAGCCGAGCACGAGCAGGTATTTATTGATTAATCATGGAGAAAAGTGGATTTGGGATTGGCTTAGGGGGTTTAAGGAGTTGGGTGCACAGTAGATGCAGGATAGCATGTCTTAGTACTCTCTTTGCTTAGCTAGGGTGGAAGTTTACGACTATTAGGTGCAAGTTTTAAACAGACGCAAATATGGAAATTGCATAAGTACGGATATTGGCTCTATGAAAACAGCTTGGAAGCTTCTAAAGAATACCACACACTCAAATAATATGTTACTGTGTCGTGGGCCTGGTTCCAGTCTTCTAGGCCCAATACTTATAAGCATTCATGGTATAACTCTCCAATTTCGCAGCCATTACACAAGACTACTCGATTACAAGAACATGTCCGGTGCTTATGTCATCCCAGCTCTTCAGTTCCAAGCCTTCTCTCTACCCTGGGGCTTTCACTCCGCCAGAAGCGGCTGTGTTTGTTGACAATTATGGGTTTTGAGCAACATCAAAAGCAATGGATTCAGGAAATCCTTACATCCAACGGTCTTCTGGTGGCTTATAAGGACTCGGCTATCGAAACGGTATCTAGTACCACTATTATCCTCTTTCACGGCCTTTAGACCAATCAAATTCCATAAAACGCCCTAAAACAAGCAACCTCGTTTCTCTCCGTCCCACCGCCATCCCACCGCTATCCCACCGCGACGCACCCCTGTCCTCGCTCTAACTTCGCCCCAGCCCCACCATCGCTCGAATCCTGCCAGATCATCAACTAATTTTAGATCACTGTTTGGGTTTTGGCTCCCACACTAACTTGCGACACGACATCAACATTCTTGTTTACAACGCCAGCACATACTTCCTGGACTACCATTTCCGGGTCAAACCTGACACATAGCCCACAGCTTCCTACAGTTGACCCTAAAAAACTGTCCCCAGGTGTCCCTTAGCTCTCCCCCAGGCTCCCACGAAGTCTCCCCAAACCCGCGCCAGCGTGGCACCATGCTCGCCCCGTTCCTCCTCTCGCTCGCCCCGTCTCTCGCCCGCGCCCCGTGCCCCCTCACAGCCTCTTGGCACCATCACCATTTGTTCGCGGTGGAAATCTTCTATTTTTAATTATGTTACGGAGGTTACTAGGATGCTTACTCATGGCCGTGCTTACGGTCCAGGTCGACATCACCATAGGAGATGTGGATTCTGTTTGTGAAGCCGCCAAAGCGGTAGCCGATGGAGAATGGAATTATTATGAAGGATTTAAGTATGGAGGAACCATTGGGATGTTTTCAGCTCCTAATTACTGGTGGAATGCCGGTGAAGCGTTTGGAGGATTACTTCTTTACCATAAGTTTTGTGATAGTGACAACAAGACATTAGCCAAGTGGATCAAGACAGGAATGTATGATCAGGCGGGATCAGATTACAATTATATTCCTTCCAATCAATCCTTGACCGAAGGTAATGATGATCAAGGTGTTTGGGGGATGGCTATTATGGAAGCTGCTGAAAGAAATTTAACCGCTCCATCTGATGATCATAGTTGGATTGAATTAGGACAAGCGATCTACAATACCATGAATGCCAGATGGGATTCGGAAGATTGTGGGGGAGGTCTTAGATGGCAGATTTTCACTTGGAATTCAGGTTACGACTATAAGAATACCATTTCTAATGGTTTATTATTCCACCTTGCTGCTAGGTTGGCCAGATACACCAGAAATGATACGTATGTGAAAACTGCTGAGAAGGTTTGGGACTGGATGGAAGACGTTCAATTCATGAATTACCATGATGGAGACTTGACTATCTACGATGGGGCTAAAATTGATGATAATAAGAATTGTACAGATGTTACCAAGACTAAATGGTCTTATTCTTATGGGGTGTTCATTGCTGGGTGTGCTTATCTTTACAACTACACTGAAGATGACGTTTGGAAGGAAAGAGCAGTAGAAATCATCAATGTGGCCGTTGCTTACTTCACTAACGATGGTGTTATGCAAGAAACTACATGTCAACCATATGGTAAATGTAACAATGATCAAAGAAGTTTCAGATCATTATACTCCAGATGTTTAGGTGTCACTACCGTTTTAATCCCAGAAACCTTGGATTTACTTTCAGACTACTTAGAAAAGAGTGCTGAAGGAGCTGCTGCTTCCTGTAGTGGTGGTTCCGATGGGGTAACATGTGGAGAAGACTGGAGTGCTGGTAAATGGGACGGACTTTATGGGTTAGGAGAACAGCAGTCGGCTTTAGAAGTTATGTTATCCACCATTCAAACGGAAATGGACCCACCATTAACCATCAAAACCGGTGGTAGTACCAAAACCAACTCAGAGGCTGGTATGGACACCAGCGACAACACCAACCAGAATGAATTGAAGATAACTGGTAAGGATAAAGCAGGTGCCGGAGTTTTAACAGCTGTGGTATTATCAGTTATTGTGGGAGGAGCTGTTTGGATGATTCTTTAATGTACGTTTGTTAAGGAAATCGTAGTCTCGGCTCTTTCGGCCGGGTATCCCGTCTAGTATACTAGTGTAGCAATATAGGAATTATGGTGGCCACTAGAAGGCCGTGTCTCTGACGTTATACCTCTGGGCGTGCTGCCACCGGTCGCTGTTCGGTTCCCGCCCTGTGGCAGGACGTTCCGGCCCCACCCAGGGCCGCCTCGCACCGCCGCCCGCGCTGGCTCTTCTCCGGATCGCTAATTATATGCTAACTATGGTTCTTTTCCAGTCAATTAATAACTTTGCCGACCCCAAAGGGGGAATAGGTCTTCCAGCGGCTAGAAGAAGAAGACTTTACATCCCTCCGTCCACTAATTTCCCGCTTTTCAGCTACGGAAAAGGAGATGACCAAAGATCTTTCTTATCGCTAGATGAAACTGCATCCCATGTTACAAGTTTAGACGATGATAGTGATAATGCCAGTATAGCGTCGTCCCGATCGCTTCCGTCTTCCCTTAGTTCGGTCAACACAGACCACGAGAGCCTTCACAGTTGGTTATTGGAGGAAAGACAGCGCCAATACTCAGCAGTAGAATCTGACGATAATCTTCTGGACCAGCTCCTGAACCACTCCAGTGGCATAATTCCCAATTTTGAAGGTGATTTTGATACCTTGAAGACCAACTATTCGATTGAGTTAAGAATATTACTTAAATATTCCTTGCCATTAATAGTTACCTTCGTTTTAGAGCATTTTTTCAGTATAGTTTGTTTAATTGTGGTGGGACATCTTGGTAAAAATGAGCTAGCAGCTGTGTCGTTGGGGTCCATGACGACGACAATCACATTCGCCATATTTGAAGGGATTGCAACTGCTTTAGACACGTTGTGCCCCCAAGCTTTTGGGGCAAAAAGCTATGAGCTCGTGAATGTCTATGTTCAAAGATGTTTAGCATTTTCGCTTGTGGTTTACATTCCCTGTGCAATTGGATGGTGGTACAGCTCTTTGTACCTTAAATATATTATAGACACTCCAGAAGTTCTACAATTGACCGAGACTTTCCTTCGTATTTTAGCATTGGGAGGTCCAGGGTACATTTTTTTTGAAGTTACAAAGAGATTCCTACAGGCACAAGGAATCTTTGAAGCAGGAACTGGAATCCTCTTCATTAGTGCTCCATTCAATATCTTTTTATCGTGGTTCTTGGTGTGGAATGAAACCTATGGTATGGGTTTTATTGGTGCTCCTATAGCCACAATAATCAACTTTTATCTCATGGCAGTATTATTAGTACTATATGTCATGTTCATAGACGGTAAAAAGTGTTGGTTTGGGATTGTCAAACCTAACGAATTATTTAAACAATGGAATACCATTACTGAATTAGCCATTCCCGGTATAATCATGCTTGAAAGTGAATACTTTGCTTACGAAATTATGACATTAATTGCCAGTTATTTTGGTACGATAGAATTAGCAGCTCAAAGTGCAGTTAGTTCCATTAGTTCATTAACGTACATGATTCCTTTTGCTATAAGTATCGCTGGTTCTACAAGAATTGCTAATTTTATAGGTGGTCATAACGTTAGAGGTGCCATAATAGCTACTAGAATAACAATATTGTTTGGTTTATTCCTTGCCACCATCAATTGTTTGGTTCTATTCACCTTCAAGTCCCAAATTGCAAGCATTTTTACGTCTGATGAATCAGTATCGGACTTGGTAATCAAACTTTTCAACCCATTGGTGTCCATCCTACAAATTTTCGACGGAGTAGCTTCAGTTACAAGTGGAATTTTAAGAGCTCAAGGAATGCAAAAAATTGGCGGATATATAAACTTTTTGGCATATTATGCCATATCAGTTCCTCTAGCATTAATCTTGAATAAATTCACCGATATGAAACTTTTCGGATTGTGGATTGGCATAGGAATTGGAATGGTTCTCATCTCCATAAGTCAAATCATTGTGATTCTATACACCGATTGGGACACGATCCTTATCAACGCTGAGTTCATGGATGATGAAAGCATGGAATAGATAAATGTCCAAACTTATGCACTTATATGCTGTCCTGTATAATACACACGACTTTTCTGCCAATTGCTGCCACTTTACTCTGACCCGCCACGGGCCCGTGCCCTGTTTTCCAGGGGTAAATGACCTGTCACTTCTGTTTAAGCGCTCTGGTGATCTCCTGGGGACCCATCAACCGTCCAAGGTTTGACTATTGAAGTCCGAAGTCACGTGCCCGATATCTGGAGTCTCCGCCAATCACAGCGCTCCATTTATAAGCATGCGGCCACATGCAGGATTTGGTCTCCAGGTTTGTCGGAGCCAGGCCGGCGCCGAGAAGTGCGCATCCCATAAATGGAGTAAAGGATCATTAATAATCTTCAATTTTTATATTCCAAATGATTTCCAGAAGTTTCACAAACAGATTGGTTAAACCTACAACCACAAATGGTATAAAAGGATACATCGCCCAGAGGCTCCTTAGCTTCCAGACGTACCCCACCCCAAATCCTGATGCTCTTAAGTTTGTTTCTGTGGACAAAAACATTTTACCAATAGACAACAAAACATTTGAGTTTTCATCATCTTTACAGGCTATACATTCACCATTGGCGCTTAAAATTTTCAAGATACCTGGTGTTAAGTCTGTGATGCTTGGATCCGATTTTTTGACGGTAAATAAGCAAGATCACATTCACTGGGCAAACTTGACCCCTGAAGTGACCGAATTAATGGATAAATTCTTAACCAAGGATCATGAACCAGTTATAACTAAAGAATTATTAGAACAGACCCAAAGACAGATTTCCCAGGAAGAAGCAGAGGACAGTGAAATAGTGTCGATGATCAAAGAGCTTATTGAGACCAGAATCAGACCTGCTATTCAAGATGATGGAGGAGATATTGAATACAAAGGATTTGACGAAGAAACAGGTACTGTTTTCTTGAAGTTACAAGGTGCTTGTAAGTCATGTTCTAGTAGTGAAGATACTTTAAAACATGGTATTGAGGCCATGTTGAAGCATTATATTGAAGAAGTTGAAAATATCGAACAGATTTTGGATCCAGAAGAAGAGATTGCTTTGAAAGAATTCGACCGGTTGGAACAACAGATCAAGATGAGGAAACAGGCACAAGCACCTCCCTCCTTATAAGCGCATTGGTGGCGGAAGATGACATCCGCTTATCTTCACCCACATTCTGGGTTTATACTTCCAGCCCGGCCATTATCTCATATCCATTCATTTGTGTTTACACAACAGCATTATTTATTAAATGTATATTAAGTGACAATTTTCTACGTCTCTATATTCAAGAAATATAATCCTATTTACTGTATAGGCTCCTGGCCATGAGCCACAATTCCCTCCAAAATCCGTTTCTTCACCTGTACCAACTGCTTTTCTTCATTATAGCTGTCAGTTAACTCTTTAACTAGTCCGTTTTCAACACAATCTCTATCTACACAAATCCTCACGTCTTCAAAAAGACTCTTACACCATTGGCTCACAAAAGTCTCCCAGGTCTTTGAAACATGATTGAATCCCATCACGAGACCCAAAAGAAAGATGGATGTAGCAGCATTTGGGGAGAAATCAAAGAACTGCCAGGAGCAAAGGGATATTATACTTGTGGGGAGCTGGTAGTAAAGAAATCCGTAAATTAGACTTGATGTGACCACAGGTTGAATTTCTTGGGCTATTCTTCGATTAATGAGGGTATTTTTCATGTGTGTAAGTGGGTTATTGATGCTATCTCTGGTGGAATACTTCCCAAACTCGTGATTTTGAAGCTCTGATATGATCTTTCCTCTGAGAAAGTTATAGTTTTCTATGCTTTCAGTCATGAAATTAGTTTGAAAGAAATCTTTAAGGTCATACTCTATGTTATCATTCTTTAGATAAAGCTTCCACCATCTAAGGCTCCTAAAGAATTTGGTTGTAGATGGCATAAATTGATTTTGAAGCTCATAATGCATTTTCGAACTGAATTGATTAATCTTGGTGCTTCTCATTTCGGAATAGAGACTTTGGAGATTCTCCACTGTTACTTCATCCCGAGATAGCTTATTCACCAACTTAGCCAAATTCCACTTAATCAAATGCTCAATTTGAAGATTATATCCAATTATCTTGAGAAATTGGAAGATATTACTATCAACAAGTGACTGGAGAAAGTTATTTGACGCAAGGGTATCGTTCTCTAAAAAGTCTTGGATACCGGCAAAACTCTTTTCACTGTTGATTTTGATGATTTGGGAAGATCCATCCGTTTTAATAGGAATAGGAGTTGACTCGCTTGAAGATGGAGTAAAATCACTATTGTCGATAACTGTCATAAGGATCTTGTCGCTGATTGTGGGGGACAATTCCACAGGTGACGTGATGTTATTCGTTACAAACACAAAGAAATGACACGAATTAAACTCTTGGAAACTATCAGGATCATTAATTTCGTATATAATTAAGTCTCCTAGCGTAATATTAGTAGGTGGATTCATATACCTAGGACGAGAAATGGACCCTAACACCGGCGAAGGAACCACGAATTTGGTTTCAGTGATATCCAAAGTTTCACTATCATACGAAAACTTATAATTATTACGCTTGTTTCTGGCACATATTTGATCTAACCATACCTGATTATTACTGGCCAATGGATCTGCCAATATAGTCTCAATTATCTTTGAATTCGATCGAACTTCATCGTTATGATACAAGATCCCAAGCTTTATTGTCTCCTGAGGAAACCGATGGAGCCTTTCATATGAATTTATAAGAGATATTCCAACTTTATCCGTAGGAAACCACTGTTTATACTCTTCCATATACGAAGAAATATCCCTAGAATTATCCCCAGAAGTCGGTTTTAAATCCATTGAAGTCTCCATGGGTCGAATATTAAACGATTTCCACCGGAACAGACCAATTTGGACTGGTTTAACCCGAATTTGGGCGCCCCGTTTGAGGTGTGGAGCGAATCTGGCGACAACCATTGGAAGTTTACCGCGATTCGCTTTCCACATCTGAAGGCAGTGGCGTGTGCCACCCATAAATGCGATTCGTCTAGTGCACGATCGTACAATAGAAAACTTCAGTTGTTTCTAACTGGAACTACAACTATTACTATGATTCAAATTGCGTGTATTGACTGGTTTGGAACTCTAAGGTTACATTAATTTATCATTGGAGAAAGTTTTGGGGGAAATCAACGAAAACTGGTGGAATTTTAACCAATGTTACGTGTACTGTAGATTGACAAATAGAGTAATTTAGAATCAAGAACTGTGTTTAAGCGCTGTATACAGGTTACTCCAGCTCCAAACACCAGATCGAACTTTTTTAGGACAGATTAAACTCCTTTAGGAAAGATTGGACTCCTTTAGGAGAGATTAAATCCCTTAAGGACGAATAATCGCTTCTTGTGGGTTCCCGTTTCTAATATTCAGCGTACACTTCTTCAAATCGTAACAATCAGAATGACACAATCATTTTATAACAATATCCGAGACTCTAGGGATTTGCATCTCTTAGAACCTTCGTACTTGGTATTTTAAATTTGGGCATATCAAAAATTGCTTGCGGGTGCAAAAACCCTAATTGACCCTGAATTACGTTAAAATGGATACCGATTGGCTTAAAGGGCTACCAAGAGAACATTGGTTCTCTCCAGATGATATTGATGAAATGATTTCCAACTCTGATATGAGTAGCTTTGACATCAAAAGGTTTTTCTTCAAATTGCCTCCTCCTAAGCCAGTGTTCAAAAAAAAAGATACGTCCGATGGTATGTCTGATGATATACCTGATGTTTCTTCTGTTCAGTCTAGCACCGAAAAAGAACCCACCGATATTTCATTTTATTTCAATGATATTGTCATAAAGTACAAATGTGCTAAATACCCGTGCCAAACAATGTTTACAGTCGGTCTTTCTAATGAGAATCTCCTCTCCAAATGTGGCTTTTGGGATACGTTTGTGGTACCTATTTTGAAAGAGGCAGGCTTCGAAACATCTGAAGATGGCATTCAGCTCCCAAAAAGGATGAATCCTGATATCCAGGAGCTAAAATGTGATCCAGAACCAGAAAGTGAAATCATGCGGCTAGTAGACATGTCAGTATTATTTTACATGATGGATCTCTGGAAGGACCAGATGGAAAGCTTCAAATTGGATTGCTTCAAGGAGTTTGGGAACTTCATAAACAAGAAATCAGGTGATGATCACATCCTTTCACCTCCTCCAATACTGGCTCGTATAGCAAGCCAGGTAAATCTCAGAGATTTTGGAGTCAATGCAACCACTAATATTGCCAGTGCTTGTTCATTTGAAGCAGAAGATACTGTATATTTCAAAACAACTACACAGTTGGAACTCAATACTCCTCGCAGGAGGTTCTTTGATGGGTATAAAATATCCGTGGAACGTCCAAACGAGTCACCAGTACCAGTGTCTCTTCTCACAAGACTCAATGATCCTAATGGACATATGGAAGATCATAAACAGAAGTTCTTAGAGAGCTACAAGTCAATAATTATGATGAGTGCTACGCAAGCAGCTTATTCTTTAACTAGAAGGTTTATGGTTCTGGATGGCACGAGTACCCTTTTCGTGTGCCTTGAACCAGAAGAAGTAAGAAGAATTAAAGAAGGAAGCTATGACTTTGCAGTCTTGAATTGTTATCATTTTTTTGTACCTGACGTATCAGAGTGTAAATATTATAGGCTATTTGTATTATCCTTTATGTGGTACAATCAAGCAGAACAAGATAAAGACCACGTATTCCTGGAGTCCATGATGTCCATAATTGAGTCTGCTGTAAGTAATCAGAAGACCCCAAAATTTGATGACTCGAAACCTTTAAAAACCAACTCCAACTTGAAGCTATTATTCTCCGGTGTTTTGTATCCAGTATTACGTGAATATACCCATTCATTTACAGAATGTGGTATCAATGGGCTCCTTACCATTTCACCCCAATTTTTGGTGGATTATCCACAGATTTCATTCTCACAACCTTTGAATATGTCTGATGAACTACTCATGAAAATTAAGAGTCCAATCTTGTTTCCAGAAAACTGGGAAAAGGATGATGAAAGTAGTTGGTCAGATAGATATGAAGAGGCTCATGAATTAATTATGACGGAAGTCGAAATATATCAGAAACTCGGATCTTTGATGGGCAAATGTATTCCTCGAATTTATGGAGCAGGTTTTGTAAATGACATTTCATGGGGATCTGATTCTTTCATGCCTAGGTATGTTGGCCCCTTCATTATTGTCGATGAAATCGAACCAATTCCATGGGAGAGTTTGGAAACAAATAAGAGATCAAGAATCGTAGAAGAAAAAGTTATACCTGCTTTTGAATCCATTCATTCTTGTGGTGTTCTACATCAAGCTGTGGATGAGGATCACATCTTGTATGATGGTTCCCAAGTGTTCATTGTTGACTTTGACCATTCTGTGGTCAGCACAGATGAAACAGAGTTTCAAGAGGAACTAGAGACTGTGAGATTGCTTCTAAGTTGAAGATATGTCGGATGTAGAGTATACTGCTTAACTGTATGACTCTCACACTTGTGTTGTGATGCATTTATGGTATGAATCGATGTTGTAGGATGTCTCTCAAAATGTTATTTCTTCTCCCATATCTAACATACTTAATGTAAATAGGAAGTCTCTTAATTAATTTGAATCTCCTTATTTGCAGCAATTTAAGTTTGAGCATATCAAAAATTCCTTGCGGCAAAAACCCAATTTAACCCCGAATTATGTTAAAATGGATACTGGTTGGCTTAAAGGGTTACCCAGGGAATACTGGTTCTCTCCAAAGGACATTAAGGAATGGATCTCAACCTCCAACATGAATAGTTTTGATATCAAAAGATTTTTTTTCAAATTGCCTGTTCCTAAGGCAATAACTACACTGAATGATACGTCGGTTCAGTCATCTGATATGTCGGTTCAGTTTGGTACCCAAAACGAACCCATTGACGTCTCATTAGTTGTAGAGGATGATCACATAACGTACAAATGTGTCAGGTATCCGTGCCAAACAATGTTTATAGTCGGTCTTTCTAATGAGAATCTTCTCTCCGAAGGTGCATTTTGGGTTAAATTTGTGAATCCCATTTTGAAAGAGGTAGGCCTTGAAACACCTGAAAATGGCATTCAACTCCCAGATACTATCAATCCTAAAATTCAGAAGCAAAAATATAGAGCAAGACAAGAAAGTGCAATCATGCGGCACATCTACGAATCAGTATTACTTTTCATGGAAGACCTTTGGGAGCAGCAAATGGAAAACTTCAAATTAGATTGTTTCAAGGAGTTTGATTACGATGACCTTTCACCTCCTAAGTTATTTGTTCAAATAGCAAGCCATGTCAATCTAAGAGACTTGGGAATTAATGCAACCACTGATATTGCCAGTGCTTGTTCATTTGAAGCAGAAGATACTGTATATTTCAAAACAACTACACAGTTGGAACTCAAGACTCCCCGCAGAAGATTCTTTGACGGGTATAAAATATCCGTGGAACGGCCAATCGACTCACTAATACCAGTGTTTAAACCAGCAAGAGCTGAGTCTCTCAACAGGTCTATAACAGATCAGAATAATGAACGGCATTTCTTGGGGAGCTACTGGACAACTATTACAAAGTGTGCTACTCAAGCGGCTTATTCTTTAACTGGACGGTTTATGGTTCTGGATGGAAATAGTACCCTTTTTGTGTGTCTTAAACCAGAAGAAGCCGAAAGAATTAAAGAGGGAAGCTATGAGTTTGTTGTTTTGAATTGTGATCATCTTTATGTACCTGACGTATCGGAGTGTTTATATTACAGGCTATTTGTCTTGTCCTTTATGTGGTACAATCAAGCAGAGCAAGCCAAAGATCATGAATTCCTGAAGTTCATGACACCCATAATTGAATCTGCTATAATCAGTCAGAAGACGCCAAAATTTGATGACTTGAAACCCTTGAAAACCAACTCCATCCTGACGATATTTTCCACTGTTTTGTATCCAGTGTTACGTGAATATACCCATTCATTTACAGAGTGTGGCATCAATGGGCTCCTTACTATTTCACCCCAGTTCTTGGTGGATTATCCACAGATTTCATTTTCACAACCTTTAACATCTGAGGAACTATTAATGAAAATTAAGAGCCCCATTTCGTTTCCAGAAAACTGGGAAAAGGATGATGAAAGCAGTTGGTCAGATAGATATGAAGAGGCTCATGAATTAATTATGACGGAAGTCGAAATATATCAGAAACTCGGATCTTTGATGGGCAAATGTATTCCTCGACTCTACGGAGCAGGTTGTGTAAATGATGTTTCATGGGGATCTGATTCTTTCATGCCTAGGTATGTTGGCCCCTTCATTATTGTTGATGAAATCGAACCAATTCCATGGGAGAGTTTGGAAACAAATGAGAGATCAAGAATCGTAGAAGAGCAAGTCATACCTGCTTTTGAATCAATTCATTCTTGTGGTGTTCTACATCAAGCTGTGGATGAGGATCACATCTTGTATGATGGTTCCCAAGTATTCATTGTTGACTTTGACCATGCCGTGGTCAATACAGACGAAAGGGAGTTTCAAGAGGAACTAGAGACAGTGAGGTTGTTTTTAAATAAAACAATTGAATAATCCCTAAGTTTATCGGATCTAGAGTATACTGTTTAGCTATATGATTCTCACACTTGTGTTGTAATGCATTCATGATATCATCAGACATTGTACAATGTCTCTCAAAATGTCTTTTCTTCTCCGATTTATAACATACTCTTTTCCTTATGGAGTTTCTTTAGTAAGTTGAATCTCCTTATTTGCAGCAATTCTAAGTTTGAGCATATAAAAAATTCCTTGCGGCAAAACCCCAATTTAACCCTGAATTACGTTAAAATGGATACAGATTGGATTAAAGGATTACCAAGAGAACATTGGTTCTCTCCAGATGACATTGATGAATGGATTTCAAGCTCTAATATGAATAGATTCGACTTAAAAAGGTTTTTTTTCAAATTGCCTCCTCCTAAGACAACAAATACACTAACTGGTACGTTTGTCCAGTCGACTGGCTCCAAAAAAGAGCCCCATGACGTTTCAATATATTTATATGATAATCCCATAGAGTACAAATGTGTCAGATACCCGTGCCAAACAATGTTTACAGTTGGTCTTTCTAATGAGAAGCTTCTCTCTGAAGATGCATTTTGGGATAAATTTGTGAACCCCATTTTGAAAGAAGCAGGCTTTGAAATACCTGAATATGGGATTCCCCTCCCAAAAAGGATCAATCCTGATATTCAGGAGCCAGTACATAGATCAAAAACAAAACGTTCGATCATGGGGCATATCGACGCAACAGTATTACTTTTGATGATAAATCTTTGGAAGCAGCAGATGGAAAACTTTCAATTAGATTGTTTCAAGAAGGTTGGGAACATCACAAACATGGAATCAGGTGAAAATTATGACTTTTCACCTCGTGAGCTATTCTTTCGATTAGAAAGCCAAGTCAATCTCAGAGATTTTGGAATCAATGCAACCACTGATGTTGCAAGTTCCTGTTGTTTTAAATCGGAGCGCACTGTATACTACAAAACTACTGCACAATTGGAGCTCAAAACTCCTCGCAGAAAGTTCTTTGATGGGTATAACCTATCCGTAAAACTTCCAAACGAGTCACCAGTACCAGTGTCTCTTCTCACTAAAATTAAGGATCCCAAGAAGTCTATAAAATATTCAAATGATGAAGAGCATTTCTTGGAAAGCTACCGGTCAATAATTATGAAATGTGCTACGCAAGCAGCTTATTCTTTAACTAGAAGGTTCATGGTTCTGGATGGGACGAGTACCCTTTTCGTGTGCCTTAAACCAGAAGAAGCAAGAAGAATTAAAGAAGGAAGCTATGAGTTTGTGGTTTTGAATTGTGATCATCTTTATGTGCCTGACGTATCGGAGTGTTTATATTACAGGCTTTTTGTGTTGTCATTTATGTGGTACAATCAAGCAGAACAAGATAAAGACCACGGATTTCTGAAGTTCATGACACCCATAATTGAATCAGCTGTAAGCAGTCAGATGACCCCAAAGTTTGATGACTTGAAAGCTTCGAAAACAAACTCCATCTTGAAGGTATTTTCCACTGTTTTGTATCCTGTACTACGTGAATATACCCATTCATTTACAGAGCGTGGTATCAATGGGCTCCTTACTATCTCCCCCCAGATTTTGGTTGACTATCCTCAGATTTCATTCTCACAGCCTTTGAATATGTCTGATGAACTATTTATGAAAATCAAGAGTCCTGTTTCATTCCCAGAATTCTGGGAAAGAGATGACGAAAGTGATTTATCTGATAGGTTAGTAGAAGCACATGAATTAATTATGACGGAAGTTGAAATCTACCAGAAGCTCAATCCTTTGATGGGTAAGTATATTCCTCGACTCTATGGAGCAGGTTTTGTAAATGATATTTCATGGGGATCTGATTCTTTTATGCCTAGGTATGTAGGCCCCTTCATTATTCTTGATGAAATCGAACCAATCCCATGGGAGAGTTTGGAAACAAATGAGAGATTACGAATCGTAGAAGAACAAGTTATACCTGCTTTTAAATCTATCCATTCTTGTGGCGTTCTACATCAAGCTGTGGATAAGGATCACATCTTGTATGATGGTTCCCAAGTATTCATTGTTGACTTTGACCATGCTGTGGTCAGCACAGATGAGACAGAGTTTCAGCAGGAATTAGAGACAGTGAGATTCTTTTTAGGTGAAGAAGGCGAAAAATCCATAAGTATATCGGAGTCATAGGTGATTGGATCCACACTGTTCAACTATGTGTTTTAATATATATATGATATCATTCAAGCTCTCCCACAACTAAACTTCAGGAATAGCTGTACTTGACCTATAACTGTGATGAACTTGGACAAAGTTTAGAGTCTTGTATAAACGTGATTGGTTATTTGCCAAGAACTTCATTTTCAGATATTTCAGCTCTCTGCCATCATAAGATTTCCCTTCGGCGAACTTGAGGAAGAAGAAGATAATGATGAAACACAAATAACAGCTAAACTAAAGTGTATCAACTTCTTCGGAAACTTTTGGTGCCAAGTTCAGTATTACGTCTGAATGGTGTTATTCAAGAAAGTAGTACTAACCTGTCGTCTTGGGCGACAGATTTCAAGTGTTCTAGATATAAATGTCATCGAATATCTCTCAAAAGGCGTAATTTCTCTCGTATGTACTATGAGAGGCCTGTATGGCAACTTTATTCAACACGTCACCTAAATCAAGTTGTATCTCCTGGTCTCTCCGAATTGGTGGCACTTTTAAATCCGAGCAAAAATTTCTAGCGGCTGCAAAAACAAATTAATCCTCAAATGGATACCGATTGGCTCAAAGGATTACCTAGAGCATATTGGTTCTCTCCAGATGACATCGATGAATGGATTTCAAACTTCCATATGAGTAGGTTTGATATCAAAAGGTTTTTCTTCAAATTGCCTCCTCCTAAGCCACCGATTGAACAAAATGATACGTCTGATGATAAGTCTGACAAGAAGTTTCACAGGAATTATGTTAAGAAGTCTTTTAAATCAGCTAAAGAGTTTCTTATGCAGTCATTTAAGAAGAATATACAGTCGACTAGCACCAAAAAAGATCCCACAACTGTTTCATTAATTGTAAGAAATACTCACTTAACGTACAAATGTGTTAGATACCCGTGCCAAACAATGTTTACAGTTGGTCTTTCAGGTACGGGTCTTTCCAAATATAAATTTTGGAATAAGTTTGTGAGACCTATATTGAAAGAGGCAGGCTTTGAAACACCTCAATATGGGATTCAGCTCCCAAAGAGAGTCAATCCTGACATTCAGGAGCCAATACATAGATCAAGAAAAGAACGTTCAATCGAGCTGCATATCGAAGGAGCAGTGTCCAGTTTGATGATGGGTCTTTGGAGAAACCAGATGGAATACTTTAAAGAAAGTTGTTTCAATAAGTTTTTGAACATGGTACAAATGAAATCAGGTGAAACCCATGTCATTGCATCCCCTCCGTTGCAGGCTCAAATTGAAGACCAAGTCAACCTCAAGTATCTTGGAATTTATACAATCCCCGACAGTGCTAGTGCTTGTTTTTTTGAATCGGAAAGCACTGTATACTACAAAACTACTGCACAATTGGAGCTCAAAACTCCTCGCAGAAAGTTCTTTGATGGGTATAACCTATCCGTAAAACTTCCAAACGAGTCACCAGTACCAGTGTCTCTTCTCACTAAAATTAAGGATCCCAAGAAGTCTATAAAATATTCAAATGATGAAGAGCATTTCTTGGAAAGCTACCGGTCAATAATTATGAAATGTGCTACGCAAGCAGCTTATTCTTTAACTAGAAGGTTCATGGTTCTGGATGGGACGAGTACCCTTTTCGTGTGCCTTAAACCAGAAGAAGCAAGAAGAATTAAAGAAGGAAGCTATGAGTTTGTGGTTTTGAATTGTGATCATCTTTATGTGCCTGACGTATCGGAGTGTTTATATTACAGGCTTTTTGTGTTGTCATTTATGTGGTACAATCAAGCAGAACAAGATAAAGACAACGAATTTCTGGGGTTCATGACGCCCATAATTGAAACTGCTATAGAAGACCAGGAAAAAGAGGGGTCTGGAGGGTCCAGGAAATCGGTACCAAGACTGAGTTCAGAAACCGTCTCAAGAGTATCCCAAATAGATAAAGATCGCCTGCGCAAAAAACGCTCCTTCCCTTCCCTCAGGAAAGTACTTAACTCGTTGCCTAGATCTCACAGTAGTCCAGAAATTTTCAGTGAGCCTCCTTCAGCATCTTCAAATTCCAGTCTGGATCCGGGGATTTTTCATAAAGGCACCATATTACCAGTCTTTTCCACTATTTTGTATCCAGTATTACGTAAATTCACCCATTCATTTACAGAAAGTGGCATTAATGGGCTCCTTACTATTTCCTCCCTGTTTTTGTTGAAATATCCTCACATTTCATTTGCACAACCTTTAGATATGCCTGACCAACTATTAATGAAAGCCAAGAGTCCAATTTCGTTTCCAGAGAACTGGGGAAATGATGATCAAAGCAGTTGGTCGGATAGATATGAAGAGGCTCATGAACTAGTTATGACGGAAGTCGAAATCTACCAGAAGCTCAAATCTTTGATGGGCAAGTGTATTCCTCGACTCTATGGAGCAGGTTGTGTAAATGATATTTCATGGGGATTTGATTTTTTGATGCCTAGATATGTTGGTCCCTTCATTATTGTTGATAAGATTGAACCAATTCCATGGGAGAGTTTGGAAAAGAGCGAAAGGTTAAGAATCGCAGAAGAACAAGTTATACCTGCTTTTAAATCTATCCATTCTTGTGGTGTTCTACATGGAGATGTAGCTCTTAGACACATCTTGTATGATGGTTCCAAAGTGTTTATTGTTGACTTCGATCATGCTGAAAAAAGCACAAATAAAAAAGCACATAAAAAGGAATTGGACGAAGTGAGAGTGATTTTTGAATGAAGGGTAGAATGTAAAAAGCCTGTGGGTTAATAGTGTCCACTTACTTCCTTTGTGGTAAAACAGTCAAACAAGGTGATTAAATATGGGAAATGTATATCCACTAAAGTCTTCCATCTACAATCCATCTTTCTTTAAGCTCTAACTTATTATCGAATCAGACTACTGCTTCAGTTATAAGGACAAACCATTTATAGAAGACGAAGTTCATCTTTGTGGTTGAACAGGAAATTTATTTGTTCCTAAATTTTTTATTAGTTAAATCTACAATGATTTCCTCTTATAACAATTTACGAGAATTTGGAATTCTGAAGGAAATTCTAGAACATTCCATCTCCTAATCTCTACGAGCAAATTCAGTCACCCATGATATCTCGTAAAATTCTTGAGTAAACTTGTTATCCCAGTTCTGGTATAAAGTGGTCTCGTGATCATACATGACGTGCATAAATCCTGTATATAACCCTTGGATGCCAATGTGAATCAAACAATATTACTATTTTTTGACATAACTGAATATTTTGGTATAAAACAATATATATTTGTTTTACTAATAATATACACTTCGTTTTGAAGTTTCAAATAAAACCTCAAGTAAGTAGTTGAGTGTCGATTTGGTTTTCCCAGAGGGCCTTCAACAAAATCACATTTCTTCATATATTACACCCTGTGGAAGCATTTCTTGGGGGGAAGATTCAGGATCCTTTACACCAGAGTACCACCTATCACCTTTTCCTATCTTGAAGTCGGAAACCATAGAATGGTTGCAAAAAGTTAGAATATATGAGATTTTTCAAAAATTTCTTTAAGCTAAGATTACGCCATTAGTAAACACCTTTCAGAGCCATTGAAAACTTATAAAATAACTTCAGCATTTGATTTTACTACTAAGGCTTAGTTCTAGTTTACATATTCCTCCTACCATGATTAATAAGCCAAACTAATAATGTCGCAATGTCGCAAAATCGACGACATGACCCCCCTACAAATCGCGCTTCTTCAAAATCAAAAACTTTTCTAAACTTTTCAAAAAATTTGCAACCATTTTTTTTCGAATTGAGATTTCTGGGCTAATATCTAATTATATTTCTATGTAAAAGATAATACTAGTATAAAACACCGAAAGTAATAGTTTACGACCTTTTTACTCTATAATAATATCTTAATTGAATAAATATTACCAAAAAGAAAGTTTCCTCTTTTTAGCTAGTAAATAATATGTATTTGTTCAATTATTTTATTAATTCGTGTACTTTATTGTAATTACTAGACCCGGCTCAATACCACTCAAATATTCCAAGTACTTTCTACTTTCATTGTGTATTTTTAAGTTTCGATTTAAATTTTAATCACCCCGTAAAAAACAAGCGATTTTTTAATCGATAATTCATTTATGAGATAGCTTTCAAACTTTTAAAGATTGATAAATGTATAAATTAGTTACAATGAGGTATATACAATTGTTCGTAAGCTATCTCAAGCTTTAGTTGGCCTTCAAAAGTAGTTTTGGAAGATTTGTATATAAACATAAAGAATATAATTAGTGACCAAATTTTCATCGCACATATTGATCAGAATTAATAGCAAAAGAGGGAAATTTTGAGGAGATAATATCTAGCTCATCTGTATAATATTATCTATTTTATAACACATATGAAAATACCATTTTTTTGTCATCTTTTTAAGAAGAAATATGAAATCACGGCCGTTTTTGGCTACTTCCGTTCTTTTTTCGAGGAAGTATCGGTTGAATTGGGTAAGCCCTAGAAAGAGATTAAGTGACTTAAAGCAGTCTTCAAAAAGTGGTATTGAAAGTTCTAATTTCCGTCAATCTATCCATAGTAAGAAAAGTCTCAATTTGTTATTAAAATTAAAGATACAACAGCTTCATACTGGCGTCAAAAGAATCGCAATTGAAGTATTCAATTATTGAATTTCACAAACAAATATGCTTTAAAGAACGTACAGAAACTTCGAGTTAACCTATTTTTCATCGTTTTTCTTTTAATTACCGACAGCTAAGGAGACCTTCGAAACGATGCTACCGAGATTTAGGGAAATTTGTTACCACGAAGCAATTTCAGAGATAGTTCAAGAATTCTTAAAGTAAAACCGGAAATCTATACCATCCGGGTTCAGAGAATTGGTGAATCCACTTATCCACTTACCATTTGAGTCTCGACAACCTTTTAAGACCGTACTTCTGCTATCTTATTATCACCGTTTCGCATACGCACGACTGATGATAATTTTGCAGCAAAAAATCGACTTTATTTAAAATAATACTTAAAATAGGTATTAAGAGCAATGGTATTAGATGATTTATGATAAAATATCACTTATATTATTCTAATTATACACAAAAATGTTAATGATCTTATAAGTTTAATTTTCTATTACAAAATTTATTAAAATATTATACAAATGAAGAATATTATGTAAACGTATCTTCATATGAACTGTAAAATGAATATAATAAAAGTAAAAGGGTGTATTGAGATTTGGTGATACTTCCAAAATTTTAAAAAAGTGAAAAAATGGTGGGAATTCGATTTACCCTGTTTTTTTCTAATTAAAAGTGGTATTTGTGGATATTACAAATGAGACCCCACTCGATAATTAATTAGCCATCGAACATTCTAGAATTTTATTTTTGAATATAAGTTTAATTATAAGGAACTCAATTATCAAGACTGATAGTGGAAAGGCTTCTGAAATGTTCATTATACCCATTCGAGCCTCTTGAAACTTCATTCTATCCATTATTGACGAAAAAATTCAGAATAAGATGATATTATACCACCAATTATTCCTAAATACTGATTTATGCCAATACAAGTGTTCAATTGGGCTTGATAAATACCAAGTAAGTAGTTATACGATACTAAATGAAAAGAACCTCTCTGAAAGTCTGTTTGGTAAGATCATAGAGCTACCTGAACTCAATAATCATCAGACTTCAAATAACAAGCCATTATTCTTATTAAAAAGTGAAGCTTTAAGCCAGAACTGGTAATATCAGACTGTTTAGTAGTCAAATCATACAATTGACATGAAATTGATCTGTTATTAAAATATTTGTTAGTTAAATTTACAACAATTTCCCATCTATTTATAATAATATACGAGAATTTGAATCTTGATAGCAAATCTTCTAGAACCTTCTATCTCCAAATCTATACGAGCAAATTTATTCAGTAATAGGGTCCTCTCGTAAATTTCTACCATTTTGAGCTAAATTAGTCTAGTGGTCGTGTGTGTCCTGCATAAATCTTGTATATAACCCTTCAATGTCGATCTGAATCGAACAAAATTACTATACTTTGATATTATTGAACACTTTGGTATGAAATAATATATATTTTTTGTATTGAAAATTTGTGTTTCGTTTTGAAGTTTCAGATGAAACTTCAAGAAAGTATTTATGAAGGGATTTGGCTTTCCTAGAGGGCCTTCAACAAATTCACGTTTACTCGGATATTACATCCCATAAGGACATATTTTAGGGGGAAGATTCAGGATCCTTTAGACCTGAACACTATCGTTTACTCTTCCCTATCTTGCAGTCGGAAACGGCTCAATGGTTGCAAAAAGTTGGAATATATGAGATTTTTGAAATTTTTCTTTGAACCCCTATTAAATCACCAATACACTACTTTTGGACTTCTTCAGAGCTATGAAAACAAATTTGGCATCCCATCTCAATTCCTGGACTTATAGATTCCTCATATATTCCTCCTACCATGAGCAATAAGCCAAACTAATAATGTCGCAATGTCGTCAAATTGACGACATGACCCCCCTACAAATCGCGCTTCTTCAAAATCAAAAACTTTTCTAAACTTTTCAAAAATTTTGCAACCATTTTTTTCCAAGTTGAGATTTCTCTATGAATATCTAATTATATTTCTATGTAAAAAAAGTTGCTGGTACAAAACACTGAACATAATGGTTTGCAATCTTTTTTTTCTATAATAATATCTTAATTGAATAAATATTACCCAAAAGAAAGTTTCATCATTTTAGCTAGTAAATTGTATGCAATTGTTTAATTTTTTTGTTTAGGAGCACTTTTTATTGTAATGGCTTCTTCCGATTTAATAACAATCACATATTTCAAGTACTTTTCATTTTTGTTTCTTATTTTTAACTTTTAAGTTAAATTTTATCCACTTCGTAAAAAACAAGCGATTTTTGAATCGATAATTTGTTTATGAGACAGATTTAGAATGTTTAAACCTTCCTAAATATTGGTATCTGTGAAATTCAGGGAAAACTAACTGACTTCAAATTACAATATACTTTAATTCTGTCTCAAACGTAATTTTGAAAGATTTATATGCAAAAAACAAGAATAGAATGAATAGCTAAATTCTCATCACATATATCTCATTAGAAATAATAGAAAAAGACGGAAATTTGGGGGACTTCAGATTCAGGTTTATGTTTTAATGTTACCCATTTCATTGGAAATATGAAAATATTTTTTTAATGGCTTACTTTTAAGAAGAAACCTGAAATCACGCCCGTTTTTAGCTACTTCCGTTCTTTTTTCGAGGAAGTATCGGTTAAATTGGACACCCCCTAGAAAGAGATTGAAAGACTTGATACAGTCTTCAAGTAGTAATATGGAAGGTTCTAATTTCCGTCAATCTACTCATATCAGAAAAAGTCCCAAATTATAAAAGCAAAGCAGCTAAAATTAAACATAAAAAGAATGGCAAATAGATGTTTCGACTATTGACTTCCACAAGCAAATACCCACTAGAGTCATAATAATACTTCGAGTTTGTCCATTTTCGATGTGTTTTGTTTAACTTACCACGAGATAGGGAGAGCCTTCAAACGGTGTCACCGAGGCCTAACGAGAAGCTACCACGGAGCATATTTCAGGAAAAATCTTCGCTGCTTCGAAGAAAAACCGGAAGTTTAAAAACTTCCATGAGCTTCCATGGTACTCCAAGGGTTTTTTTGTTTTTCTCAAGAGCCTCATTCTCCCTTTCAAGGCCTTCATCTTCCATCCTACTATCACCAAATCGCGAGCGCACGACTGGTGATGTTTTTTCGCAGCCAAATACACCTTTTTAGATCAGAAAAGAGTAGAATCATATAGTCTTGAATCAATAG